>AFIY01000807.1:0-66324 GCA_000223825.2 Zymoseptoria passerinii SP63 | reverse complement strand
ATATCTTTTACCCTTTATACCGAACGTGCGCCCGTAGTAGTAGCGCGATCTCGTTAACAAGTTAAGGAATAGTCTACTAGATATTAGCTGTAATATACTAGTAGGCGATTGGAATTAGTATAAGGAATCGATTAATAAGAGAACGGTATCTCCGTACTAACCTTATGTAGTCGCTATACATAATTTATTCGTTTCCGCGCTAGGTAATAGCTTAGTAAACTATATTAACGGATAGCGTAACGCGCACCTAGACATTATAGACTTTACCTATATACTAAGTAATAACCCCGTCTCGCATATTAATCGGTTCTATATTCGAGATAATTAGATAGCGCTAATAAGAAACTAGCAAATTCAAACCGCGTTTAAATCGGACTACCGCCTCGTACGAATAGAAATCCGAGAATCCTTAACTAGTATAGAGATTAGGCTAGGGCGTTAGCGCCTAAACCTAGTAATACTATTAAAGTTATAGATAGGACTAAGTCTAAACGAGTTAATAAATATACTACCCGGGGCAGACCCTACTACCGAGTAGACGACCTTTAAAAAGTTAGTATAGAAGGGCTTTAAAGTAGCCTCTTTAGATATCTCGAAGTTACGAGGAAAGCTAGCCTTTAATCTACAGCGAAAGAGGGATTACTATACGGCTAAGCGTATCTAAGGGCACCCTAACCGAAGAATTAAAGCTAGGTTGTCGGCGATTAATATAAAATAGCTGTGCCTTACTAAATAGAAGTACAAGTTATACGCTTATACTGTATTTGTAAAAGCCTAGCTATATAACGAGAAACCTACGAAATAGTTCTATTTAAAGGCAAAGACCTTTAAGTTATAGGTAATACTAGAATTAAAGGACAACGAGGGGGTCCTAACTAATATCCCTAAGGATATACTTTAAGTAGTAGCAAAGTTCTATACGGCACTCTACGATACTAAACCCTTAATTAAGGATAATCGTAAGCACGCCCTATTAAAGTTAAACAAAGTTATACCGAGCTCGTTTTAGAGGGAACTCGAGGCGGAGATTACCCTACTCGACGTCCTGAAATTAATACGCCGAGCGGCTACCGGAAAGTCGCTAGGGATTAATAGATTGCCTTATAAGTTTTACAAGACACTCTGTAAAGTAATAGTAAACAAGAAGAAGGAAGACAGTAACGAGCCTAATAAGCCGCCGCCTATTTACTAAACCCTAGCGAGACTATATAAGTCGATCTAGGACGGCAATAGCCTTCCTACCGAATAGACTAACGGTGTTCTTACTATCCTATATAAGGACAAGGGAGAGCGCTATAAAATATAGACTATAAGATCTATACTAAAATATTAATATAGCGACTAGTACGGGCATTAGATACTATAATTAGGGTATATTAATCTGCCTTCCTTCCGAAGAGATCGATTAGCGACAATATATAGACTGTTTAATACTTAATTAACCGACACTCTCCCCGGGGAGTACACCCTCTAATTAATCTAAGCGGTATTACGATCCTCTTCCTTAACTAGGAAAAGGCGTACGACAGAGTAAGCTATATATTCCTCTAGGTAACGCTAGAAAGATTAGGGTTCTCGAGTCGATTTATTAGATAGCTCTAAGACCTGTACTTAGATATATACTAGGGCGACCCTATTAGTTACCTACTATATGTCGTATTAATTAAGACGCTAGCTTAATTAATTATTTAAGACCTAAGAATTACAGGAACGAAGATTAGGGAAGAGAGACTAAAGGTAATAATATATATAGATAATATATAGATACTACTCCGCAATTAAGCGGAGGTAGATGTAGCGGTTAAAATCCTCGAAATCTACGTAAGAGCATTAGGAGCGAAGGTAAACTACGGCAAGTCCTTTCTACTTAAAGTTAGTAATATAGGCTCGATTGCAATAACTAGAGTTTAAGAAGTATCCTCTTTAAACCCGTATGTCTACTTAGGTATACTAGTAGTTTAGCTAAAGATAATCTAGAAATTTAAAGACCGAGCTAACTATTAGCTAAAGTTCTACCTGTCCCTAAAGGGGAGGGTGTTAGTAGCTAACTTAATACTTATATCGGTACCTCGGTATTCGATAAGGTTTATAGCTATCCTACGGGAGGTTATAAAGTAGCTAAATAAAGAGTATTACCGGCTAATTTAGGATAGAAAGACGAGGGGTGCAGTACGTAGTATATACGCCTACCTACTAAAAGATAAAGGAGGGATCGGAGCGATAGACATTATAAGTATCTAACAAGCGTCGATTACGTATATCGCAACCCGAGCCTCTATATAGCCTAGCCTATATTGGGCCCTAATTGCGAAGGAAATCCTCCTTACTAGTATACGCAGTAGAGCAATCTTTAATACGATTAAATCTCCGTAGTTTTAACCTTAGATAATTAGGGCTTCGAATATGCCTAGCGTATTAGGTAGCATTTAGAAAGAGTAGAAAGCACTATACTTAAGCCGCCCCTTAAACAGTATCTTCTACCTTAAACCGCTATTAACGAAGTAGGATCTAAAGGATCTACTATTCTATTACTACCCGGCATTAACCGCGACAGAAGGAAGTAGCCTACTAAAGTAGAACTATAAAGTTTAGCAATCGATATAGGAATTAAAGGTACGGCGCCTCGGGGACGTATAGGACTTCGACTTAAACTACCCTATCCTACTAGCCGAAATAGAAAGAAGGTATAAAGTTTTAGAGCGTAGTGCGAGTTAAGCTATAATAAGGTTAATAGACACTATCCCTAGGGAGTATATATCTATAGCAAGAGTAGACAAGATACCTAGAGAAGTATTCTATAAACCGCTATATAGTAAACTCGGCTTTATTAATGCACTCCGAATAGATACGGATAAGGACCCGGTTAGCCTAGAGTAGATAGGGTTTAGACTCCTATACGATAGATACCTTAGAAGGAGGACTAGCGGTGTTAGTTTTAATAAGCGTACTAAAGGCCTAATCTAAGCTTATAAAGAAATAATAGGGAAGAAACTTAACCCCCTAAGATTATAGCTCGGTATACGAGTCCTATATAGTGTCCCTAAGTTAGGGGACCTTTTATAGCGATTACTATATAGGTAGGTAAAGACCGGCTTATAGCTAGAATAGATATCTAAAGCCTAACAGCGCTACCTAATCGATAACTAAGATTTTACAATAGGGCATATATAGCTAGAATGTAATGTTGCTAAAGAAGTATAGACGTTAATTAAGGAGGTATAGAAACGCGTCTCGGCGCGCGAATGCCTCCGATTTATGTTAATAAATAGTCTTATCGCTCTAATATCTATTGGTCCGCTAATAGCTAGGGCAGATAAAAGGAGATAGATAACCCTCTATTAGGTAGGTATATAGTATCTATAGAAAGTATACCTATCGCACTTATTTAACAAGGCAATTCCGCTATAGATAGAGGTAGTAGCGGTATCGTATCTTAAGGCTACCTTAAGGAGGTATATATATATAGACAGGGTATATGCCTTATCTAGTACCGCTAATATAATAAAATATAGCGCGGGTATGTTTAAGAAGCTCTAGGGGGAGGACCTAAAGTCTATACGGATCCTCCGAGGCCTAAGGTATCTTAATAACCCTACTATCGCGCTACGATTAAGTAGGTTTAAGGTATAGTTTCTATCGGTAAACGACGCCTTATATTAAACAAGTAGGCACCTATTTCAAACGGTTGTCTAGGGTAACTATCTTACGTCTTCCGCTAGCGGACGTACTAAACGGCACTTATAGCTATCTAAGGATAGTGTCCGGTGGAGCGGCTGATTATAGTGGTTCGATTCCACTAACTAGCTCCTGGGGGTATGCACCTCCACCGGAAGGTAGCCTTCGGCCACCCACCAAAAAATAAAACAACTTCATAGCTAGAGTTAGGATATTCAGCACAGACCAGGTTTGAACCGAATCCATCCATCCATCCTCGGAAGCCAACCTGCAACTCTCCCGAAGACCGCCCGGAACCCATCAATCAATCACTCACTGCATTCTGTGAACGGTACATCGAGCGACGTCCACCGATCAATGCACCGCACGAGGCGACTCGGAAGTGCGCACGGCAGGTCGAATTGTTTTCGAGCTTGATCTTTCCGCCATTGTTGACCTGAGCCGATTCACCACCATACACCGACCGTCATATGCTTTCACTTCACTGCTCCAAGTCACACTCGCGGGACATCTAAACGTCTTTTCGCTTTCCAAGGCAACGACCAAAGCCAGCCCTTGAACCGTCATCCGACGACATGCCTGCTCGACCTCAACCAGGTTTCGAAGCAATCATGGCCGAAATGGCAAATGCAACCGTCGATGCCACCCTCGCGCGAATCGAAGCCGCGATGGAGGAAATGACACGCAGTATGTCCCACTCTTCGCCATGTTGCCAATCGCATATCATGCTTGCTGATCATCCAACAGACTACGACACTCTCAAGACTCGCATCCAAAACGTCGAGAGCACCGCACCCAGCTACGACAATCGACTCAGCCAACTGGAAAAGGTCGTCCGTCCCTACAACGAGTACGCCGAAGAGTGCCAGAATGCCATTGAAAAGCTCAAAGGCCTCAGGACCCGCCTCGAAGCTGATCGCTCCGAGGATACCAAACGAAACAAGACCCTCAACGCCAAATTCGAAGCGATCGATCAAAAGTTCCAGGCTGTCGATCGCTCATTTGATGGCATATCTACCGTGCCCGATAAGCAGGATGAGATCAATGAATCGGTCAAATCCCTGCTTCTTCGCGTGCAGCAGCTGGAAACCCAAGCGTCTTCCCAATCCGACGGCGCCACTCTGAAGTCCGTCTCCGCTCTGGACCTCGCCAAAGCCCTTCTCGACCGCCTGGCCGCTGGAGAGACTCTAGATGGCGATACTATGGTCCGTCTGTCGCTTTCACTCGGCAAGGCATCGGATCCCGCTCCACAGACCGACCGTACTCTATTCACCCCTCCGACCACGGATCTGGAATCGGCCAGTCGCACAGCAGGAGAGTCCGGCCCAAAGCGAGAGCCTCCTTCATCTCGCAAGCGTACTCGGAAGCCATCTGAGGAGATGAACTCGAGTGTCTCGTCACCCACCAAGGAAGCCGTCGTGCCTCCCAAGAAGCGCCGTGGTCGTCCCGCGAAGTCGATGTCCAATCTAGGCACGAAGACTTCGACAGCATCGACGATGGCGGGTGCGGTGCAGGAAACAGAAGGATCACGTAACGATGAGAATGAGGACGAGCAAGAGAGAGAAGGTTCTACCACCCCGACCATCCGTCGCTCGGGGCGTGAACCCAGGCCGAGCAAGAAACACGAAAACTACTACACTTGGACGCAAGTCAAGAATCTTCAAAAGATGTAGACGTTACGATTGGACTGGAAAACGATCAAGCATCACACTGGTGCATTTTTAGCTAGGGTGTTGGAAGCATGCTAGAACAGAAGGGAACAGCATTTGACCGTGATACGATTCCGAATGAATCCAGAACCGAATCGCATCCCCACTTCAACCATACATACTACTCCTTCCATCGTCGACCACGAGATTCGTTCCCGTCATGTAGCTCGAGAATCCACTCGCCAGAAAGCCCGCAACTCTCGCCACTGCGACCGGTAGACCGACCCTTTCTGACCCCTCGGCAATCCCCTTGATCTCTCCAGACCCGTTTCCGTGATCAACCTCTCCCGCTGAGATACAATTGATACGCACGGCGGTGCCCGTGAGCCCAGAGACACCAGCTTTGACAACGCCCAGGGCAGCGTGCGATGACATGATCAGGGCTGGACCGTGAGTAGAGTTTCCTCCATTGGTGCTGGCTGTGGTGGTCACCACGATGATGCTGCCGTAGGCTTGCGGCTTGGGGCTTGCGTTGGGATAGGACTTCTGAGGGGAGAGCTTTTGCATGGCCTGGGATTCCAAGAGTCAGCGTTCAGGTCGTTTGAGTGGGCAAGCAAGGCTTACAGCGGGAGCGTATTTGAGCGCGAAGAAGGCCGCCATGGAATTGGCTTCGAAGAGCTTGAGGAGATCGTTGGGCGTGGTGTCGGAGACGGAGGAGGGACTGTGAAGTTTGGAGGTGGTGACATATATGTCCAACCTATCCCGTTATATCAACGACCGACTCAGTCATCAAACCCTGCCATATCCCTCCAAACCCGAGCGAACAACTGACCATTCCGACTCACTCACCTTCCCCAAGCATTCAGCGCATCGTCAATCAACCCCAACGTATCCTCCTCACTGGCATTGCGAAATGGATACCCAATGACTTTCGTGTTCGGGAACTGCTCGTTCACTGCATCCGCCAAACCAGCAAAGTCGTCGGAATGGCTCGCGGAGCATGCGTATACACAAGCGGCTCCGTGAGCCGCGAGCTCGGTCACGATGGCTTTGCCGATTGGAGCAGTGGCACCTGTCACGATGCAGACGAAGCCGTGGAGTTTGCCGTCGGAGCGATATGGGGAAAGTGGGTCGGATGAATACTGGTCGGCCATGGTGAAGTAGAAGTGGTGAGATGTAGTAGGACGTGAAGTGGAGAACAGAGTAGATGGTTGTAGCAACTACATCACAAGCGAGAAGCACTGTGTGGCTCTTTTGCTGTGTAGTCGATCGATCATGACCGGTTGGTCAGAGGTGCAGGTGTTCCACGGAAGCGCACGCAGCCACTGATAAGGAATCGCGAGGCCGCCATGCGGCTTGTCTTTCTGGCCATTGCTGAGCGGGCATGGCTCGAGTGAAGTAACTTCTCCAAAGTAGGCATGATTTCGTGTTTAATATGTTCATTGAGTCCTTTTTGGCCAGCCGTGGGAAATTGATGGCCATGATGGCTCTGGGCTGAAGCTGGTATGACTGCCTGGTAATTATGGACCGATCGTCCCAGGACATTGCCAAATTGACGCTCAAATTGCAGTGTATCAGAACATGAATAATTCGATTGCCTTCCTCGCATCCTAATACCCAATACAATCGGTCGATCATGCAAGTTTGTCTTCTTCATCTTGTCGTGGAAATTGTCAGTGCAGTCCACTACACGTACTCTGCTCACCGCTCGCGCATTCGCTCTCGGCAGCCATCGTTCCTAAATCTCAATTCTAGGTCCGTATGTGTAGATACGGTCAAGATTCCTTAGGTTGCGTACGGCTATTGGCGCCATCAGCTGTTCGAAGCGCAACCGCAGGCAGCTAACCACACCAGCAAGCAGCGCGCCCGCGTAGAGCAAAGAACGCAAGAAGGGACCTCCGGGATGCTGCTCAACCTGACTGACCACTCGTAATGATGCGACCTCAAGCTGTGTTCGGCATCTTGGCTACCTCGCGGCGAACGATGTCCAGGTCTATGCAACGGTCGTTGGCCTTCCCCTGTGGACCGTCTCGCATGACTTCGTCGGCCTTCTGGAATGCCAGTCGCATGACCTTATCAGCAGGGAGGTCGTCCATCGCCAGCCCTGCGCGCTGCAGATCCAGAATCGCGACCCGAGTCCACGTAACACAGTTCTGCTCGGGAATCCGACCTTTCTGTGGCAAAGCTATTCGTGCCAGCAAAGCTTGGATTCGTTCGGCTGTGACGTCCTTCGGCACTTTCCCAATGTCGACCGCCACTAAGAACTGGCCAGTGGAGAGCGGACTGAAAGGTGCTCGAGTTCGGAAACGCCAGTCCTGGTTCGGGTTTAGATCTCGAACGCCGTCTTCTGTTGGCTGCGCTGCATCGGTCGTGTCGTATGATGCGCTTCTGGATATGTCTCGCATGTCCTTGGGTCGGATCAAGATCGCCCAGTGGTATATCGCCCACCCGTATCTTTGTCTGTTCTCCTCGCCGAGTGAACATTTGTCCCGATGGAAAGCCCAACGCACACTCGATCCTTGTTTGACATTCTGATTTCGCTGACAGACAAGCGTGCTGGCCGTGATGCTGCAGGACGGGCAGAGCGACCGGACTTGTGCTACCTGAGAGAATTGGTGTTAAGATGCGATACCTCCTCGATCCCGCTCAACTGCACCGCATCAATCGGACTTAGAGAGCTCGGAGCGTGCAGTACGCGCGAGAGAGCAGATATGGTATCCGAGGTTGCACGTGTCTGTAAGGGTATAAAAGCAGCAACAATACTTCCATTCTCGGGCCCAGACTGGACGACCTGAGCTACCAGAGTCCAAGTTGTTGTTACGGTTTCGGCGGAGCCCTGGAGGTACAGCCTTGCCGTAGTAAATCTATCGGCAATGCTCATTCGACGTGGTACCGCCTGCTTAAAACAGTCCGCGCTTGAACTCACGAAAAGCTCGCGCGCGGCTGTTTATCAAGACGCAGGACGTGAGATGTGAAATGTCCCACACCCTTGGCGATAACGCATGACCTCGATGAAGAGCATGGGCAACAGTAGTCAAGATCGTGGAAGGATGTCGAAAAATGAAGGTTGCTCCGAATATGTCTCCAATCGACCTCTCGACTTGCTGAGTCATCAGCCTGCGATGCTTTCGCGGCGGGTGGAAACCCCCCACTGGAGTAGCGGGGCATAGGCATATACGGTAGACGTCAACCTGACCGACTCCTCCTCCCGCTCACACATAAACATCTCATCCAATACAACCTGAATTTCCACAGCTCTCACACCAGGTCTACCACGCCTACTAGGCCCACCGAGAACATGGCCGACGTCTCAGCAACCTCCGCAAACCTCGTCCCAGCCAAAGAAGTAATCTACTGCGGCGTCTGCTCTCTCCCACCCGGCTACTGCGAATTCGGCGGCACCACAAAGAAGTGCGCCGACTGGCTCGAGGAACACCACCCCGATCTTCACCGCCAAATCTACTCCGACGAAGCCCTCTCCGCCAATCTCAGCACTCTCTCCGTCGATGCACAAAAACGTGCCGAGAAAGACGCCCAAAAGAAAGCAGCCAAAGCAGAAGCACAAGAAGTGCGAGAGACGGAGCGGAAAGCAGCGAGTAAAATCATCATCAAGCGGGTGGAGCGAAATAAGAGGAAATATGTGACGGAAATCAGCGGACTGGAAGCGTTCGGGTTGGACCTGAAGAAGACGGCCAAGGAGTTTGGAAAGAAGTTCGCGACGGGCAGTTCGGTGACCAAGACGGCGGCGGGAGGGGAGGAGATTACGGTGCAGGGCGATGTGAGCGATGATGTGCTGGATTGGTTGTTGGACAATCACAAGGAGGTACCGGAGAAGAATATTGAGCAGGTCGAGGATAAGAAGAAGAAGGCGGCGCCTCCTGCTGTGTAGACCGGCAGAGATCTAGGTGTTGGGTTGAGGTGCTGGTTGCATACGTTGTGCGAGCGCGGAGTCTGGCGTAGAGGCGGCATAGAAGGCATTTTGCATGAAATGATAGACTGGTCTGAACAGGACGTAGCATATTGCCAGCTCACAACGGAGCCAGGGAGCCAGCATAGAACGAACATTCAAAAAGGCTACCCAAACCACCCAAAGCTCCTACGCTCAAGCTGTATCCAAACAGCGCTCCATCATGCGTCCAACGCTCAAAATGTGGTATCTGTCCCGCAAAGAAACCCAAAACTCGCCCGTCGACAGAAACGACTGCTTTGACCCTCCTTTTGTTTCCAATCACCAATGAACTGCCCTGCACAAAACGAACACCGCTGATCCTCCTCCCTATATTTCATTTCCCCTCATGCATCGCTCTAATCCTGCTCAGAAAACTCCTAGGATACTGCGCCGCCTCCTCCGGACTTGGAACACCTCGCTCAGGATCTCTGCAACGATCAAGAACCTTGTCAATGATCTGACCAAGCAGATCCTCACTGATCAAAATGCTGCTCGCTCCCGGACCTTCGGGATTCAAATATGGATCGGAATTCGAGAGCATTTGCTTGATCGTCGCTCGCTTTTCCGGGTCGCGATTCAGGCATTTTCGAAGAGTACCGATCAAGGATGAGGGTATAGTCACATCACCGACACCCTTCTCGGGAAATTCGATAACGTGCTTGGTATTCGTGATAGCCATGATTCGCGATATTTGGTTGCCAATGTGCGCGAACGGTGGCCGTCCATAGGCCATTTGGTATAGTATGCAGCCCAGACTCCAGACGTCGGAGGCTTTCCCGATGCGCATATCCTTTTTGATGGGCCTGCCAGCCTCGTCTTTGCCGGATTGAGATGCATTCGTGTCGGTGATGCTCTCCGGTGACATGTAATTAGGCGTGCCGACGTGGGATTCGCGGTGGACGTTGCAAGTGTTGTCTGTGTCGATGGCATTCGCGATACCAAAGTCGATCAGCTTGAGACGCCCTGCCACGAGGAGGAAGTTCGCCGGTTTGAGATCCGAGTGGACAATGTCGTATTCGTGGACAGCTTCGACACACTCCAACATTTCTTTCCAGTGGTAGCGCGTGAAGGCACTATCGAAACGGGCGTCGACACAGTTGAGACGAAGCGTCAAAATGCGGTTGAGATCCGTGTCTCCCTTCTCCATTAACACGGCCAGCTCCTGCTTTTCATCGTTCAGCTCCCAATCAATCAGTCTCACCACCCGTTCCACTTTCTCGAGTTGTTTCAGCAGATCAATTTCGCCCTTGTAGCCTCGCACCGCATGATCATCACAATCATCAAGCTTGACTCGCTTTAAGGCATAGGTCTTGTAGTTCTCGGCCATGACGCAGAATACGTCGCTTGACCCTCCCTTGCCGATCTTGCCCATTGCTGTGAATATCTTGCCATTGACGACCATGTGAGATCGCTTCTTCCGGGTCTTGGTGGTAGCCGCGCCCGCAACCGAGGTGGCCGTCTCCAAGATACTCATTTTCGGTGGCGGAGCTGGCGCGGCTCGGTGTGGGGTGTTGCCACTCATCGTGGTCAATGGCTTTCTCTGATCCTGAGTCGATGCGGCGACCGGCGTTTCATCCACAAGTTTGGCCTTGGGCTTATCATCGTCGGACATCACTGACATTGTAGGCTTGCCGAGATATCTGAACTCTTGGTCCTTGTTACGACGAAATGTAGGAGGCGGAATGTTCTCCTGGTCCTCGGATGGTGCTGTGTCGGCTTTAGCTGCCGCATATCGATACACTGGCCGACTTGCCAGAGCCGGTCTGCTTGGCTCCGCTGCCGGCTTTGGTTGTGCGGACTCAACACTCCTTCGTATCTGTTGTGGCTCTGATGGTACATTATGCTGCATCTCAGCTCTGCTGACCTGTCTCCGAACCTGCGGCCTCTCCACACTAGCCTGTCGACTTGCTGGACGTGACGGCGGTCGAGAATCCTGGCTGGATTGAGCTCTGGAAAAGTAAGGATTCGCTTGGCGAGAAGACGGCCGGGAAACATATGCAGCACGATCCTGCTGAGCGAAGTCATGTATAGAAACAGGATCAACTGAAGTCGCGCGTGTATTGACACTTCCACTGCGACTCCTCCGACCGTCCGCCTGCGAGAAGCTCCTGTCCTGAGGGGTGTAACTCGAAGCACTTGGCTGCGAAGAAGAGCCTGCAGGCGCATCGTCGATTGGTGAGATATTCTCGTCGCTATCCCTTCGTCGGAATCCTCGTCTCACGGGGCCACTTTTAAGGAAAGATCCAGTTCCGATGGGCGCGCGCTTGATCCTTGTTGAGCCCGGGGGAGGCGCTGCCTCGGCCGAAGCATTACGAGGACGTCCTGCTGTGGAAGTTCCATATCTTGCTATCGTTTCTGGTGGATGCTGTGCAGATATGCTGCGATTCAAGTCGGTTGCATAAGTCTTTCTTTCGTTCGTGTCCGTGACCGCTCGGACGGCATTACGAGATCCAGGCCGGCTGATAGAAGTTACAAGATGAGCGGGCTCGTCCTGCGAAGCATTGCTCCCAGCTCTGGAACGAGGCATGCGGATATGTCGCGTTGCCATGGCAGGGGTTACGATTTCGATTTTGTTGCTGACTTCCGGAGTCGGCTCTCTTCTGGTCGCATATCGCTGGTGATACGGTCCAGCTATGCTAGTCGAGCGTTTCGCAGAACCTGTCACACACCCACCAAGATTTACAATCCGTGGTGGTGTATGCCCTCTTTCGGTTGGTCCCACGCTGCCAGGTGCCGCGGGTGAGCTCCGTCGCGAGATCTTGAGACCTGGAACCCTGCTCGGTGTGTCCAATCCAGCTTTTCCGGCACTGACAGATCGGTTGTAGCGTGGCGCTTCAAGAGCATGATCACGTCTCGCTGCTGGGGAGTTACCACCCGCATCGGCGAGGAGGGCTTGTGTGACCTTCGAGAACATGATCGGCGGGGGCGGTTCATTGTCGGAGTCGCTGTCATCGGCGACATTCGTTCGTTGTACCATCGGCACGTCGCCAGGATAACCATACGAAGCGCCAAACGTCGATATGGGAGAGTTTCTTCGGATTTGCGGACGAATCGGATGGGCGACAGCTGCCATGATGCGTTTGACAGTACGGCCGACGCAGGCCTTCTTTCCAGTCGGCGAGATATGCTGATGGGGTGCTATTCCAAAAGGTCCAAGATATTCGTCGGTCGTCAGTGAATGTTGGTGGTTGTGGCTGCTGCTGTGATGGTGCGTCTGTATCGTTGGCTTCTGCGGTCGATCTCTGCCATGTCGTAGCTCTAAGGATGCTGGGGTATTACGCGTACGCTGCGGCGACAAAATCGCTACATACGCGACACTACCAGCAAATTCCTTCCTGGTGCAATTATTAGTAGTGAGTAGTATTGGTTGTGGTAGTGGAGCGATCAAGGTGGGTTACGAATAGGTGTGAAGTGAGGTCCGCGTCTGAAGCCGCGATCTCCCCAATTTGGTCTCCTGGGCAACCTGGAACAAAACAAACTTTTTTAAACCTTTGCCAAAGATCAATACTGCACTGCTGGGGTAGAACAGGAAAAGTGTCTCTGTGGCCGTCGATATCATGAATGTGCATGCGGCAAGGCAACTTTAACAAGGTGCACCAATTAACCTCTTGTAACCGCGTGTTGGTAAATCTCTTGTATCTTTCAACTTCGCCAGCTGTCCCTCTCGAATGCTTCTGTCAGCTGTACGGTAGCAAGATTTGTCAAACAAAGCTGCAACCCATTATCTGCGGTATCATCGATGCAAGTTTCGGCTAGCAGACGATCACTCTCCCAATAATGCTGTTCCACTCATTGAGCCTCTAACTCCTGCCGTCCCATGACATGCAACTTGCTAAGGAACGGATCCTCATCGATGTATGCTCCCCTAAGCCACCTCTCCTTACCAACATCGCCGACATCAAACGCACTGCGTGCATGCAAAACCCTCCTGTTATCGAAAATGACACACTCGCCTGGCTTCATCAGTCGCTCGCAAATTCCCCCTGGACGATGTATGAGTTCGTTGAACTTCCTCGCAGCCTCGTGCCACTCATGGTACGTGTGACTGAGAAGCTCAGGAGTAGACACCGCAATGTTTGGCGAGAAGCCTTGGTGCCTTGGAGGCGCCTGGAATGGCGGTGACCATGCCACCGAGGATACAAAGTCCATGGGCCCAAGTTTTGCCGCCTCGGCCCTTGTTGCCTCATCCGCGGTGCCCACATCGCGTCGAAGTGCGTCGAATGTGAACCATCTCCGAGTGCCAACATGCAATTCCCGTTGCTCGATGACTGGACGACGTTGGTGGTAGTACTGGGAGCCGGCGTGGTCGTAGTGATAATCAACGACGACTTTGAAGAGCGTCGCCAGCGAGTCGTAGTCCGTCCGTGCGAGCTCCTCTACAGCCTTGAAACTGTCCATGAATAGGCTTGCTCCACCAGCAGAAGAAGATCTGATGCAATGGAGGAGCTGGAGATGAGGTGGCTGCTTCATGTACATCAGATCCATGTGGAATCCAAGATTTTGCGCCGTGTATGCCACGTTCTTCGCGTCGGGAACCGAGCGAACGTCCCAGGTACGGCCGTAGAATGTGGTCTTCAGAGGTCCAATACGCTCCGCCAGGTGCTCGACCGATCTCTCGTCGTCGGGTACGCCACTGACGAACATCAAGCCATGTGTGTGCAGCTGTCTCAATGCTTTGAGTAATTCTCTGTCGTCGTTCATATAAGTATCGAAGTTAAAGTCGTCGGTCTCCTGTTTGAACGTCTCTGCCGTCCAGTACTGCCTTGATGGTAGCTCTGGCGCTGCTCGGTCGAGCATTCCTGTGCGTACAAGTCTTCTCAACGCTTCAACCGGAATGGAAGATATGTGGTCGTCGCCGTAACCTGGAGCATCTGCGCTCCATCGGAATCTGTGATGATCATTTTCCACGTATGACTCCGTGACCTGAATGCTCGCTGGTATGTCGGCTGAGTAGAACAGCTTTTGTCGAGTGGATTGATCGATACAAAGCGGACATGAGCAGAGGTCTCGCAGCAGCACTGGGTTGAACGGATGCTCCTGTCCTTCAATGGTCAACGGGAAGATTGAGCCCGACTCAGTACGCTCCGGTGCGCGAGGGAGTGCCTGAGCACGGTGATCGCCTTTGGCTGCGTCCGGTGTTCGCTTTGGCTGCGTCCGGTGTTTTGGCTGCGTCCGGTGTTCCGCCGCCTTCGGAGACTCCATTGTCTTGTCGATACGCTTCGGTGCGCGAGGGAATGCCTGGGCACGATGGTCGCGCGGAGTCCGCTTTGGCTGCGTCCGGTGTTCCGCCGCCTTTGGAGACTCCATTGTCTTGTCGAGCATCCGGCGAATCTCGGAACTTGACTCCTGCCATTGAGCTTGCTGCTGTCTCGAGGAGGCGGTAAACGCCCGGATGTGGACATTTTGTGCGCGCCGCAGATGGCCGCAGAAATGCAAGCCGAGTCGTGCGGCCATTGGTCACCACTCGATGAATGATCGACCTCTAGATGAATCAAGAGTCACCACAATGTGAAGCTGGAGCCGGCTTTTGGCAGCATTGGTTTGAGGTCTCGGACAGGCGGATTGCTTGAGGGAGTTCGTTCTCATTGCCGGAACCGAGTCCGGAAGCGAGGTCGCCCGGCTACCGCTATTGTATAGCAACCCACTGCTTTCCGCAGTATCCCAATATCGCAGTCGAATCCACATCCTAAGGACAGCCAACGAGAGAGCATACCGACGTGCATACATCCGGAGATACGATCAGTTTCTGGCCAGTAGAAGGTCGTCGGGGGTTTCCTTCAAGAGGTTAGTGACCGGATGTGCGATTGCAAAGTTTTGCACTGTACTTCATATAGCTTAATAAGGGATTTCCCTTACTTGGTCGATCAATCAAATTTTCTTCCGCTTTTACATCACCGCAAAGCAGTCAAAACCACGAGGACGTACAGGTTCTGGCTATCTGGCTAGTAATACCGACCATCTCAACTGGCATGGCTTCCCCTGTTGTTCAGCAGGCCGGGTCAATCACTCTAATCCTATCGCCCTTTCACGTGGGAATAGCCAATCATCGTGTAGGCAATGGTCCAAACAGGATTATTCAGAGAGCGCTGCTCACACAGCTTGAAGAGCTCAATCTCACGGTACACGTCGAGAAGCTTGAAGCCGTCGATCAATACGAAGGAGAAATCGGACGCAGCTTCGCTCTCCTCGCGCAGATTTCAAAAACCGTCACAGCTGCAGTCAGGGCCGGATCATTTCCGTTGATCCTGTCCGGAAACTGCCACGCCACAATTGCGGCTGCCTCTGGGCTGAATCTCACCGACGTAGGCAAAACATCAGAGCTTGGTTTTGTTTACTTTGATGCCCACGACGACCTGGAGTCACCTTCGACAAACATCAACGGCTACTTTGATGCCATGGGCATGAACATCTTGAAAGGTGATAGCTGGCATGCACTTTCCCAAACAATTCCCGGATTCAAGCCATATGATCTCAAGAAGCTTGTCTATTGCGGCCTCCGGGACATCCAGGATTGCCAAAGGCAGCTAGTACAGGACATGGGTCTGGACGTGGTCTGGGGATCAACAGAAAGCCATGCCGAATACGAGGCAGAGTTGCGCGCCATCCTGGAAAGTAGAGAGTTGGGCAACGTGTGCGTGCACCTGGATTTGGATGTCCTGGACGACTCCCTGGGACCTGTCAACGAGTATCCATCGCCTGGAGGGATGCTGGAAGCAGACGTGTTGGCCTGCTTGAAAATGGTTCCGAACAAGACTGCACCTGCCAGTCTAACGGTCTGCTCGTTCAATCCGGACGCCGGGGATGGGAACAAGATTGCGGATATCGCTGTGAAGGCCATAGTCGGATTCTTCAAGTCAATGTTGGAGAAGGGCGCCCTATTGCAGAAGCCGTGAGTCGATTCGGTCAACATCGAAGCCGCGTGCTTTCAGCGACCCGTCCAAATCTGCTGAGTCAGAGCAGACTGATCCATTGTTCGACGATTTGGTGGCCTGCAACACTTACATTGACGAGATTTGTTGGGTCAAAAAGCCGTCTCGGAATTGGCGGGACACTATTTGCGACCTGATCTGCTTCGTCTGGTCCGTGGTCACGGAGCCCAAGCACTATAGCAGCAAGGCAGATGGTAAGCTGGCGATGTGGACTGACAGGAGTCTCGAGGAGACAGAGGCTCAGGGAGCGCAGGAATGTGTACCGTAAGGTCACCTTCAATCTGAATAGTCTTATTGCCATAGTTTTCTTGGTATGTATAGCAGCGGTTCACTTCAATCGCAATCAATCATTCTGCTAGAGGGTGTCCAGGATCCGAGTTCATGTAGGCATTTCCAGAAACCCAGAACGAATGCCTCTGGGCGCCGCAGACGTTCGCAAGCTGAGCCTTGCCATGGTCTTTGGACAGCGGACCGTAGACGGGCGAATTGACACCCAAGAAAACAATTTACGAAGCCATCGGAGCAGTATTAGTGCCTTGTGAAACCACGAAGAGGTATTCTACCGCTGGGGAGCTTCCATTCCATTGGCTTTTAGGCTTGGTTCGGCAGCCACACCCGGTCAAGAACGCAGCTTTCGATCATCTCCATCACCTACGTCCACATCAATCCCAATAGTCGGTGCCGATTCACATCCTTCGCTCGACTGATGGATGTCTGGGTCCGCAGAACACCTCCGCGATGAGGTACGAACCAGCCACACCAAATCACGAGCATCAAGCTCTCGCAAACAAATCCAAGCTCACCCAAGCCATAGGGTACCCGATCCCAGGTCATCATAGCAGGCGCCATCTCCGGCCTGATCTCACGCTTCTGCATCGCTCCATTAGACGTCGTCAAAATTCGCCTGCAATTGCACTACCACTCCCTTGCCGACCCGCTCTCGCAACCTATCTCTGCGCGAACGCCAACGGGAATCTACATCGTCGCCCGGAACATTCTCCGGCATGAGGGCATCACGGGCTTTTGGAAGGGAAACATCCCCGCCGAGGGACTGTACCTGAGCTACGGCGCGGTGCAATTCCTCGCGTACCGCAGCACGTCGCAGGCATTGGACACACTGTCCGAGAAGAGCGATGTTCACATCCCAGGTGCGGCGAAGAGTTTCGTTGCGGGCGCGATAGCTGGGACGGCGTCCACGACAGCGACGTATCCGCTCGATCTCCTGCGGACGAGGTTCGCCGCGCAGGGAACGGAGAGAGTCTACGATGGACTGCTGGGCAGTGTTCGGGACATTACGCGCACGGAAGGAGCAAGAGGTTTCTTCAGAGGCTTGAGTGCGGGCATTGGACAGATTGTGCCGTACATGGGACTATTCTTCGCTATGTATGAGGGACTCAAACCTCAGCTCGCGAGTGTCAACCTACCGTTTGGATCTGGAGATGCGTTGGCGGGCATATCGGCAAGTGTCATCAGCAAGAGCATTGTGTTTCCATTGGATACCGTGAGGAAGAGGTTGCAGGTCCAAGGACCGAGTCGCAGTCGATATGTGGGTGGGGAGAGGATACCCGTGTATGAGCGAGGCGTGGTGAATACACTGAAGACGATCCTGAGGAGAGAGGGAGCGATTGGTCTGTATAGAGGGCTGACCGTGAGTTTGATCAAAGCGGCGCCGTCGAGTGCAGTCACGATGTGGGCGTACGAACGGGCGATCAAGGTGTTGAAGGGTTGGGAGGAAGATGGAGAGTCGAGTAGCAGACTATGAATAACAATCAGTATTGACAGCCAACCCCCAGACCCGCTTCGTCTCTTCTTATCGTCGTTCCATCTTATGTAGACGTTCACGCGATGGAATGCTTGATACATTCATGCATGGACGTTGCGGTAGAGGGAAGTTCGTGTCTCTAGCGCTCCTTCGTGTCCATCCTGCCAAAGTACAGTAGGGCAATATTGAACATCGTATCATGGCTGGGCAAGAACATACTTTATTTCGAGGATTCATCTTCTCTTCAATAACACCTATTGTCTCTTCACCTCGCGTTTCCGCACGCGTTCAAACGAGTGCCATCATGCCATGAACGCCGATTTGCCCGTGCGCAGTCGTACTTCACCACTACGGTGCCACGCTCCCCTGGCCCTTGGCACCGGCCACCGAGGCGAGGTGCCGACACACATGCGGTAAAGAAGAAGTCCCAAGAACTCCTCATTCGTCGCCGACTGCAGATTTTGGCCAGTTTCAGCCATTGCGCCCATGTCACGAAGAGAGAGTTCACGTTCAGCCGCCTTGTCGTGCAGTTCGGATCGAAGCGGGTTGAGGTAATAAAAGTACGTGCACCACGTTGAGAGACTGCGGCTTGTTCGCCGAAAGACGACAACTCCAGCCCTGTCAGAGGCTCAGAGCCATACAGTTTTAGGAGCAACTTGCAAGGATGGACGTTCAACGATTCGTACACGCATACTGCAGTCCACTATCGTTGGGCCGCTTGACGCCAACAGGACTGCCCTACCCACTGCTAAAGTTTCTCGATATAGTATTCCCAACAGTCAACACGTCGACACGCTGCATCTTCAGAGACCGCGGAGCCTGCTGAGCGCGAAGTACGCGTGTCTTGCCACAGACCATCACACTCAATCCAACCAGAACGGGTGTTGTCCCCAGTCGTATCCCTGCCAAGCTGCTCGACTAGATTCACTAGAACGCCCCGTCAGCATGGACGTGCTGCGCTGCACTCTCAAGGGTTCGCATACGATCGCTACAGCTTGCATCATCCCGACCGAGACATTCGTTATCGTCCATGGCAACAGACAATGGACAGAGACATTTCCTTGCATGCTGTACCAGCTGCAGTCATCGGGGCATGTTGTGGGACGGATCAAAGAAGACCGGTTCGCGGCCCTGCCTTAGCGGTTTCGGATTCAGTGCGTGGTGCCGTGTCACAGCAAAGCGGCCCCTGGGTCTAGTCCTAAGCGATGCCCCGGCGCAGAAATGGCTTTATTTACTGCGGAGTCAGGATCTTGCCGCGCCGTGGTCTAGGCCGACCAACGGTGAGAATCGAGACGGTCTTCTGCCAACATTTGGACCAGCATGACGTCCATAATAATAATAATCGGGCACGATCAGCGCTACCTCCCACGACTGGCCAACAGCTCCTTGATTTTGGAGGAATCAACTTGCACGTATTCCGCATGATCCGTGGGTCTGTCTAGTCTCCGAATGCCGATAAAGCTTCCGCCAATCCGCAAAAGATCTTCAACTCCTGCAAGGGGCGCCTGCGGCGCCTGCCGCCACTAACCCCGTTGCACATGCTGGGATGTTGAAGCCGCCATTTGCATGTGGATTCATGAGCACGGCGCCGCCGTTTTTCTTCCAAGGCATTCCAAAAGCACGACATCTTCTTCTTCCTCCCTCTTCTTCTTCCTCTTCCTTCCTCCATCCACCAACCATCAACACCATCGTTCTCATACACCACCACAGTCGCTATCCATCAACAGCATCACCTCACTACACTAATACCATCTTACCACCACCAACAAACACAACCAACCGTCAACATGCGCACTTCATTCGCTGTCATGGCCTCCGCCGGCCTCGCCGTTGCTCAGGGCCAGTACGGAGTCGTCTCTCAGATCGCGTACGTTCCATCATCATCACATTCCTCACTTCATCACGATCACATGCTAACAAACCTCACAGTGATGGCCAGGTACGACTATCTCGACGTTGCGCGATCTGCGTGACACGCGCGGCATCACACACGTCCTCAGACTGACAATTTCAACAGATCCAGGCCCCAGCCTTCCAGACCGCCCCGGCCTACACCGCGCCCGTGACTTCCGCCGCTCCGGCTCCGCCAGCCTACACGGCCCCAGCGCCCGCCCCAGCTCCACCAGCCTCGTCGGCTCCGGCGCCAGCTCCACCAGCGTACACTCCGGCTCCGATGCCTTCCGCCCCGGTCGAGTCTGCTCCAGCTCCCGCTCCACCAGCCGAGACGGCTCCAGCACCAGCGCCACCAGCCTACACTGCGCCAGCTCCTGCTCCGGTCCCAACCACCGCTGCTCCAGCTCCGGCCCCACCCGCCAACAACGCCACCGCTCCGGCTCCGTACCCAACTGCCGGCGGCAACAGCACCATGGCTACCTTGACCGCCTCAAAGAGCAGCCCGGCCGAGACTGGCGCCGTCGAGCCATCTGGCACCGCCCCTGCCGTCAACACTGGCGCTGCTGGCTCTCTCACCGTCAACGTTGCCGGCGTGGTCGCCGTCTTCTCCCTCTTCGCCTACCTCGCTTAAGTATCCCGCTTGGGCTGAACCGAAATCATATCACGACTGGGACTTTAGATTGTGTTTAATAATGTCTTGCTTGGCCACGGATGCCGCACATTGCTCTGACGCGATGAGCTGCTCTGCTGTTGGGCAGGAAACCGGAGTTCAATGAGTCCTCATCTCAAGGCGCTTCGAGTACATGGGAATTTGTTCTTGTTTTGGACTGATGGCGCGATTCATTGCGAAGGCGGCTACAACGGGAAATCACAGGACTTGGATTGGGGGTTACGAATATGCATTTGCTGTGTTCTGATCTTTGCTTTCGGCGCGAGCAAGATGGCGAGGGAAGACTAATCTGGCACTCGCTCTTCTGTCCCTCCCATCCTGGACCTGTTGAGCTTTCTATCCTGGCTTGGCTTTTGTTTTGAACAGAGTGCCGACAGTACCAAGTAGCTTGACAAAATGACAAAAAGTTTGTAAACATTTGACCTGCCTCCAAATTATAGTCGTTCCTTCTCCCTTGCCCCTCGAAGGTACATTCCACAACATCGCGCACTATCGACACCCACCTCGCACAGTACCGCCGCTCATCGACGAACATCGCACAACATCACCCCTCATCGCACAACAGCAGTCACGTCGCGAAGACAACGCGACGCCCACGCTACATATGTCTCTCGATTGTCCATTCATGGCAGTGACACTTCGCGATGTGTGTACATCTCTGCAGTGCGATGACACCCGCAAATCTTCGTGGCACCGCAAGTCAGAGCTGGAATGTGGAAAGCCGATTGACCTCCGAGTCCGCTCGCCGTAAAGCCTGTCGCCGCTACGGAAAGACTTGACAATTCGAATCGGTCATGTCGAGACCGTCGGCATTCGTCGGCGAGTAGAGGCAATTGAACTGACATTGACCTCAAGCCTCCACAAGCCAAACGCCCAAGTGGCACCTTTGACTTTGACCATCACGAGCCAAACGACGCCACCATTTGGTTGCCAACGGTCGTAGGGCTGGTGGTCATCATTTGGCTTTCTTCGACACCCATGCCCGTTCCAAATCCCCATGCGAACCCTTCGCAGCACAGTCATCACGACGATGAAGTGAGGTCCTTCGAAGGTTTTCGATGCTGCGACATCTCCGACGCCTTGTCCTAGAGTTACAGAGGCCACGTGGGAGGAGAGACCAAATGCTTCAGATCGGCAGCCGTTGCGTGGAATGACGATTGTTTCGGAGTGAAGGAGCTCGTGGAAGGACAGTCAGTCGTCGCAAGAGGTCGAGACCTGCATCTCGCCTCGTCGGGACTCTCTTCAATAGGTGTACTTCGCAAGCATGCCATCGGGACGGATATCTCGACACGAGGACAGTCCGAACGGCAGGTCATGCAACGGGCAGCAGCTGAAAGACGAACATGTCCGCGTTTTGTCGTGGATGCTGCAGGACGATGACATCCGCGGAGGTCAGTCCTTCTCGTCCCAGCATCGCCAAAGAAGAACTGATCTGAGTGATGAGGTCGAGCACACGAACTTGGCCGAAGGATTCCAAGGACGGCCCTATCCGTCGACCTTGCAGCACAAGCGAAGCAAAGTCCGACTTCAGACATCGCACGTGTACCTTTCTTGTGCTGTGATTCGCTATGGAAGTCTGCACTTTCGACGTCTTCTTTCCCATCGAAGTATTCGCTTTTGTGAGGGCAAGTGATTTTGCACGGCTCAACTCTGCCGGTGCATGATGTGTGTGGCGTGTGGTGAAATTGCTTGTTGCTTTTTTGTGAGGTCGGCCAAGGCGATTGCGCAAGGCTTGTCCTGGTCAGCTTGTCTCATCGAGCCTGGATAGGGCTGTGGTGAAAGACAGCGCATCGGTCGGATTCGCCGACTTTTCGTCTGCTCGTTGACGCAGAGTATGGCATGTAGGACTGTGGGTATGGTTCGGATATGTTCATGACCCGCGGGATCTGGACGGAGTCGAGTGGATTCGGTGTGAAGAGACTTCTCATGCGGACCACGGCTGATATGCATACAAGACTGGCGACTCGCGAGATGTTGAGCGGTCCAAAATTGGAGAGCAGCGGGAGAGAGACAGAGCCATGGACCCTCTCGAGTCTCCTCCACTCTACTGCTACCGGCCCGGAGGTGGGTTGCCATTTCTTGGAGTGTGATGTGAACGAGCGCGCCGTTGGAAAGTTCAAACTCATTTTTTTATTATTATTTTTTATTTTTTTATTTTTCCCTCACCGTCTATAGCCTGCGCAGATCGTCGTTGTTCCATCGTGCGCAAGAGGTTTGGAGGGTTCCTCTATGGTTGCGAATTCCTACACGCCTTCCCTTCTACACTCCAACTTAACAATAGATACTCGCAGTTTCTTTTATTACTCATCGACATCGATCCACCTTCCAGCAACTCAACACCGTTTTCTTCCGCGGCCGAACCATACTGTACCTCCTACCCTACGAAGGATTCTCGGGCTACGTCCCGCTCGTTTTTGATCTGGGACTGCCGCTTCCCTTCCCTTTTCATTCCTTCGACATCATCATCCTTGGACCTGGCACTCGGTTAAGTCGAATCGGGGCGAACCACACACACCTGCCTTTCGACAACGTGGTCCACGGCTTGTCCGACCTCATCCGTACACCATTCCTCTCTATTGGTCGTTCGTCCACTTTATCCGCGCGCGCTCTTTACAAGGTGTAGCACTAGTGCGCCATCTTGTACAGGCATTGCGCCCAAGACTCGCCGAGCATCGCCAGGACATATAGTCCAAAGCTTGTCGACTCTTGAGACATTGCGCTTCTCTCTTTCCCATCTCACCTACTCGACCTCTCTTTCCGGCGACGACCTCGCACCTCACAGCCATGCCGCACTCCTCAATGCGGGACTATGGCCTCGCCGCCCCTCACGGCCCGAACATGGGCGGCGAGCACGTTGCGACTCAAGATGTCACCAACATGCAAGCCAACGAGGCCTCTGTCTTTCGCAGCTTGCTCCTACCCGACGATAGCTACAACGAGGACGGCGTCTATTGGGCGGACATGCCGATTGGCAAACGCATCGCTTTCGTCAACAAGGTCGACTCCGCCGAGGCGAAGAAGGAGTTGAAGTCGATCGGCAGCATGATGAAGGCGGATCCGTTGAGCCCGGTGTCGTATTATTTTCGAAATATGATCATCCCAGGAATGGGACTTTTGCTTGAAGGGTGAGTTTGTATCGGACGACATTGGTTTAAACGGTCGACTGATGTCTCGCCAGCTACGTTCTCTTCTCCATTGGCAACGTTAAGCCATTGTTCTCCGCTGCATTCCCTCAATGCTGGGGCAAAACACCTACGGCTTGCAATGAGACCTGGGTTCAGTCTGTCGATTACCTCGAGATTTGCGGCATCATCGTCGGCCAGATCTTGGTTGGTGTTCTTGGTGATTGGCTTGGTCGTCGATGGGGTCTCATCCAGGATGCTATCATCATGTTCCTGGGATTGGTCATGCTCACGGCTTCATGGGGTCTATCGCTCAGTGAGTCGATCGATTCAAGACCGTCAAACTCTCTGCTAACATCTATCAGACGGCTGGGTCATTTGCTACGTCTGGTCGCTATTCTTCTACGGCATCGGTGTCGGTGGAGAGTACCCCATGACTGCCACCTCTGGCATGGAGAACGCTGTCGGCGCAGGCAAGGTTTCCACACGCGAAGATCGCCTCCATCGGGGTCGCAAGGTCACCTCTGCTTTCTTGATGCAAGGCTGGGGTCAATGGTTCAACCAGGTCATCCTCATTCTTCTCCTCCTCGTCTTCCATGGCGGCACTTCCAGCCCTCCCTACGGCCAAACCCTTGTACAATGGACCTTCCGCGTATCATTCTTCATCCCTGCCGTCGGCACTCTCTGGTTGGTCTACTACCGTACGTATAAGATGAAGTCGGCCTCCAAAGTCCTCCAACACGCGAAGAAGAAGAGTTCCGTCACCGGCTACGACACGAAATCTCTCGGCTTGACCTTCACCTACTTCGGCGGACGCCTCTTTGCCACAGCAGGCACGTGGTACGCCAACGATGTCTTCTTCTACGGCAACAAACTCTTCCAAGCAGAATTCATCAACACGATCACCGGCGGCACCAAGAACGTCATGACGACCTGGCTCTGGAATCTGGTCAACATCGGCGTCTCCCTCGTCGGCTACTACCTCGCCTCCTTCCTCATTGACAATAAGAATTACGGCCGCAAGTGGATGCAGATCATCGGTTTCCTCGGCGACTTCATCTGCTTCGTCATCCCGGCCTTCAACTACGAATACTTCGCCGAAGGTGCTGGCGTGCACGCTTTCATGGCAATGTACTTCCTCTCCTCGTTCTTCAACCAATTCGGTCCCAACTCCGTCACCTTCCTCGTTGCGGCTGAAGTCTTCCCAACACCCGTCCGTGCTTCCGCACATGGGTTCTCGGCTGCGATGGGCAAGGCAGGCGCCCTCACCGCCGCGGTGCTGTACAACTACATCGACGTGCCCACCCGCTTCCTCGTCGTCCCGTGGTTCGGTCTGGCCGGCGCGATCCTCACCTACGTCTTCCTTCCCGACACCACCGGGCTCGATCTCAAGGAGCAAGAACGTCGCTGGACGTACATCCGCTCTGGACGGGAGAAGGAATACCACGGAGTGGCCATCCACCCGCAACATTTATCGTTATGGGAGAGGATGCGGGGTATTGGAAAGCCCTACGATGCGGATCTGGATTACAAGCAACGAGTGGAGGAGATGCGCGCGGACTGGGAGGCGGCGATGGCGAGAAATGCGGCGGAGAAGGAGGCGAGGGAAGCGGGTAGAGATGAAATGGAGGACGATTGGAGTTCAGAGGTGAGCACGTTTTTCGAGAGGACGAGAGGGAAAAAGGGCGCGAATGGTGTTCCGCCGGTGATGACGTTGGATGGGAATGGAGATGGAGCGAAGACGAATGGATATGGGCATGGTTCGATTGAGGAGGCGAAGTTTGGAGGAAAGGAACAGTAGTATCGGTCTTTGTTGTGGAAGTGGTGGTTGTGATTGATCATTGCAGGACGGAGTTTTGTTTCAGCGAACGAATGGTGTTTGATCAGCGAAGGGAGGGAAACGGTGGTGGGTCGAGAGGGAGATCCTCACTTGTCGCATTTGGTCGTTGTATACGAAAATCCAACAGAGATGAACGGCAATATCCACATTGGCATAATGAGGAGGGTATGAATGACCGCCAACCGAGTAAGAGATCTTGGGTTTGCGGCATGGAATCAAATCCTCGCCGTTTCTGCTGATAATGGTTGGCGGCGACGACCAGTAGTAGTGAGACTTCATGACCGACTTTCCCGCGCCTTTCTGCACCCTCCTTCCTTTCCGCCTGTGATCAAAAAAAAGTCAAGCGCGCGCCTTACACGTTCCTGAGTAATCAAGTCCCGCAATGCCGAAGAGCATCGGTCGCTCGCCCTCGATGAAATGTCGACGCAGTAATGGATGTCATTGCAGTAATGGTTGTTATTCGCCGTCGCGACCTGGAGGGAACGCAGTAGGTCTCAGACAAGCCGGTGATCGTGGCGTCGCTCCGCACCATCGACAGCGTGATCAATGATCACAGGCTCACATTGTCACTGGCAGTTGAATGTGACTTATTGGCGCGCCTCCGGCGTCGCCGCAGAGGACTCTAGGTGACTCCGTCACACCGCTTGTGGTCCCCCGGGCGATTGTGCATGAGATGGCTGTGGCCATGAGCAGGAATTGGGTGGGAGAGCTTCATCGTGGAATGTTGTTGGGCGGAGTGGGTGTGGGACACGGTGTTCGCAAAAGTATTGCCGCTTTCTGTGGCGAGCTGGAGCCGACGTTACCTTGAGAACTCGACTCTTGATCGCGTCGAATCACTGCGGTTTGTTATTCCGAATTATAGCTGGTATCGTCAGAAGCTCGCCACTACGCTTCGTACCAATCAGAAGCATCTTTGCGCTCTCTGGTCTTGAAAGTCGCGTCTCTTTCGAACGCCTACACCAAGCTCCAACTCATCATCCTCATCTTTGCCCCCAAATGTGACCAAAATCTCAATGCTCCATGTTTCCTCCACCACTGCCCTTCTCCCACCCGCGTATACTCTCCTCAATATTTCTCCAATACCGCAACCTCACGGCCTCCCTCCTCGCCGCCTCCAAGTCCCCTCGTGCAAACGCCGCTTCCAATCCAGCCACACTACCCTTCACCCTCTGCTCATTCTCGCTCTTCAATACCTCCAATCCCGCCTCATCTTCGACCTCATCCACCGCCTCCCGTGCCTCCATGACCTCCATTAACAGTTCCCCTCCCTCGCCTGCCGCTTGATCGCCCAGCTTGGCACTCTCATCGTCAACTTCAATACCCTGTAGACCGAGAAGATATTCCGCCCGCCGCAAGGGATCTTGCAATGTACGGTACGCTTCATTGATGAGCATGGAGAGTGCTTCGGCTCGGGGTTTCTCAGCGGGAGGGAACAGGTCTGGATGGGACTTTTGTTGGAGAGTGAGGAACTCGCGGCGGAGAGCGGGAAGGGAGGGGGTGAATGGTGACGCAGGCGGTGGGCCAGAGGGAAATGTGCTTGGGAAGAGTGCGTAGTGAGTTGGCGGTTGGGAGGATTTGGGGGAGGATTCGGATTGCTGAGATTCTTGAGCGCGAGACCCTTCTCGGATGAGAATGGTGGTGGAGAAGGCTCGTGTTTGTGTCGTGCCGAAAGGTCGTCTCTGGGTAGGACTCGAAAGCTGCTGTCGACAGCTCTCGCATATGTACGGGCGCCGGGACGTAGGAAGGTCGCGACGCAGAGAGGAGTTGATCGCGCTCGTTGCGGCTCGTATCGTGCGTGTACGCATGGTGAATGTAGTATCTAGGTGATTTACGGACAAAAAGTTCAAGGAGATGTAGTTGATCAAGAGTGTGAGGGCGAAAGACAGCTGGGAATTGATTTTGGATGATCAGTTTGTGAAAGGAAAGCACAATGACGATTAGCACGTGCTTGTGAACTCTATTTCCGACCCATACTGTAGATGAATGACCTTGATGTGCCTCTGTCTCCGTCTCTGTTGCTGCGATTTCCCATAGACTCCGCTCGCTAGATGCATCATATTACCCCCAGGACTATCCGCAATCTTACTGTGACGCTCCACTCGCCAGCTCATCTGTCGTCAGCAACTTCTCAGGACCAAACGACATGGGTAGAAGCTGATCCAAAGTCATGACCACGGACTTGCCATCTTTGTCGTACATCAGGATCGGGCAGCTGGGCTATTCTGGTCGTCAGTATCGATGTGATTTCGGATCGCTCGAAAGCATACCTCACAAAACTCCCGAATGAACTGTCTGCACATCCCACATGGACTCGCGGGAGGACTGATATCCGTCGCAACGGCAATGGCTCTAATGTCACCTTTCCTTGCTCCCTGGATCTTGTCAACCATGAATATTCTCCGAGGAACAACTGGTGGAAGCGGACGTACCTGAACGACCGCCGTTCCAATCGCAACCCTTTCAGCACACGTCCCAACTGGATAGGCCGCATTCTCTACGTTCGCACCTTGCACAATCGTCCCATTGCCCAGGAGCAGCGCAGCTCCGACTCGGAAGTTTGAATATGGGCCTATATCGCATCAGATCCATATACCGAACGGAACAGAGTTCGTGCTCACAATACGCCCTGGCTTTCGCTTCAGTGCATTTGTCCTGTAGATTCTGCACGTCCGTAGCAGAGAGGCCGTAGATCAGAGCGGTGTCTGAACGAGAATGACCCTTGGATCTGGTGGGACTGGACATCGTGGAGGGGGAAGAAGAAGGAGGGGACGAGGGTCGTACCCTAGGGTCGAGGATGTTGTGTGTGAGAGAGGGAATGTTACCTACAAAGCGTTCTAGTAAATACCAAAACGTGGGTATTTCCCAGACCTTTGATATTGTTCAAAATGGATGAAAAGAAGAGCGCGAGGATCGTCAGATCTGAAGACGGGGTACAAGCACGTAGGGGGGATGTTCCAGTCTGCGACGTCTGAGAATACTAGACACTCCTGTTCGATCAAGACGATCTTGACATTGCAGTAGTATGCTTCTGTGATACCTACAATCCCAAAACTCCACCTTCTACTCTACACGAAGCAGTCTCGCGCCTCTCCTCTTTACTGCCTTCGCCCTCTTGTTGCCCTTCTGAAACCTCACAGCATCTTGATGCGACCGGCCTAGGTTATCCAAATCCTTGACCTTGTAGATCCGAATGATCCAGTTCTCACTGGTAAACGCCTCCTCAAGCGTCGACAGCTCGGGTCCCTCCGCCGGCAACTTCGTATTGCGGACGCGGTCTTGTGCTTGACCAGCGGGGAAGAGCGTGAGCGTGTTGTAGTTGTAGTAGCTCATCTTGTACATGAGCGAGTTCTTCATCGTGTCGGTTGCTTGGTCGTCGACACGGTATTCACCTCGCTGGGTGAAGTAGTCGCGCTCTTTGACCTCGTCGGGCCAGATGCCTAGGATCTTTTTAGTCGATATTCGAGGTGGTATTATGGAAGACAATCTTACCCTCAGCAATCCTGACCATCCACAAGAACTTGTTGATATCGTCTCCTGAATATCCCAACAGACCACCGAAGACAACGAGCACATAGTCAACCTCGTGCTGACGCATGATTGGGTATGAAACCTCCTCGCGGCTGGACATGGCCTTTCCAACCGTGGCAATGTGGGTGTTGTTCCAGGTATTGTTGTCGACCAGAGTCGGTCGATCAGCCATACCACCGATCTGGTAGCCGTAATCCCACCAACTCATCACCTTTGCGTTCTGCTCGGTGTTTTGACGCAGCCAGTAGTAGGCCTCGCGGTAGTCATCTATAATGTGCTGGCTACCATCGGGCATCTTTGACGCAAGCACGACGGAGGGCGAGGAGTAGGCGTTCGATGTCACCCATGTGCAGTGAAGCACAAATATGAGCAAGTATGCAGTGACGAATCCAGTGACAATAGACTTGGAGAAATAGCTGTAAATGCCGACCAGCGGTCCTTTGGTGGATCGAAGAGAGTCGGGAATGCTGGCAGAGATCTTGTCCGAGATGTTGGCCGAGCCACTGGCGTTGCCGTTCGTCTTGGTCTCAGCGGGCTCCGTCGGGGTCTTGGCGACCATGAAAGTGTCCAGGATTTGGCTGATCGCAAGTGCGGCAGCAACGCAGACGACTGGGGTGAGCGTGAGCATCAGACGCACCATGACACCGGCGAAGTAGCTGGCCAAAACAGCGTAGATCACAATGAAGACCTGCTCGTCGCGGAGCGTGCGGAAGCACATGTACACACCGGCTGGGAAGAGCCAGATGAGCATGTTCAAGTCGAAGAAGAATGCCGGCCAGGCAGTAGGCTGGTGCTCAGACACGGATGCAATGATGGGAATGTGAATCTTTGCGTAACCGGTATCCCAGAGGGAGTAGAAACGTCCACTCCATGGTGCAATAGTTCCGGAAACGGTAAGGAGGACGAGACCGCCGAATGAAACACCGAACACGATCAGCACCATTGCGCGGAGCAGAGTCTGGAACTGCTTGGACGGTAGCTGGTAACGAACAAATTCGGCAGCGCCGACCAGCTGGATCAGACCGAAGATTCCAAGAGCAGCCATGTGGTCGCTGCTGCGAATGGGCAAGAAACCGACGAATGGAATCTGCATGCTGGCCAATGTTCCCAGCGCATACCACGTCGTGTAGCTGACGTACAGACGTCCGCTGAAGCGTCCCATGCAGATCAGCACGAAAGCGTGCAGTGGGAGCAAGTTGGTGATGAAGACGTATCCACCCCACGCGCTGACCATGTATCCGTAGAACAGCGCCGTCAACGCTCCCCACATAATGCTTCCCTCTTTTACAGCCTTGATCCACAGGTAGAAGGTGAAGACCAGCAGGAAGATGGCGATGGCCTCGTTGTCGTATGAACCGGCGACACTTCTGCTGATGTATCCCGGCGCAATTCCCATGAAGATGGCGGCGAGGAGACCCGCGGATGGGCTGTCACTCATCTCGGAGGTGAAGAGATATGTTGCAAAGGCCGTGAGCCCGGAGAATGCTGGTGCAAGGAGCACACAAATGTTGCGGATATCGATGGGCATTGCCAGTGCGCGGAGTGCGTGGTAGATGGCGCCTGAAGTGACCATGAGGCCTGGATACAGAGTTCCTCCGGTGACACGCCCGAGAGGATGCCACGTTCGGTCATCGAACCAATCCCAAAAGTTGTAGAAGCCGTTGCTGACGAGGTACTTTGTTGCTCGGAAGTTGAACCAAGGATCGACTGTTTGGAGAAGTTAATATGGTGGATCGAATAGTTGGACTCGATTGAGCAGTAGTGAGGACTGACACTCGTGAATGATGCTCTCGAAACGAATGACTGAGAACAAACGGGCGGAGATGGCGGCAGCTGCAATGGTACACAGAATGATGAGACGCAGAAGACCTCGCGTGTTGCGTCCTGTCTCGCCCTTGAAGAAGATGTCGGCACCCGGCACAGGGCTGGATGTATCGACCGCCATGTTGAAGAGAAACTGGTGGTGGTGGTGAAGAAGCGTGATGATCGAAATCCGAAGCTCTCGCTCCAATGTCACGTATCAAGTCGACGGGGGTGTGGTCCGAGCTTCGCTTGCACATGATGAAGCTTGGAGGAGGACCACATTTCGTGAGACAAGAACATACTTTGTACGTCGATGCCTTGAGCAAACGAACGAATTGAGATATTTCCCATGTTCTGAGACACTCTCCCGCCCTGCGAGGACTGCTTGCCGTGGAGACGCTTCCTTTCGTGCTGTGTCCATTGCTGTAACACCGACACAGTGGTATACACCATCCACAGATCGTTCTGTTCAAGCCGAGACTCACTCGCAGAGCTGAGATTCAGATCCGTCCCTCCCATGTATCATCCCTCGAATATCATCCCTCGAAATACCGCACCAAAATCCTATCCCGATGCCACACCAGATTTGGCCATCTCTCGAGAACCTCCCCTAATGGATTATGCTTCCAACCCAACCTCTCCTCTAGCACAAGATGGGTATACGCAAACACGCTCGCATCGAACAAGCCCGGTTCCTCTCTCCCAAAGAACCATCTTTCCTTCCCCAGCAAAGTCGACAGCGCTTCGAACGCTTCTCCCGCTTCGTCAATGAGATCCGGTGCCGAGATCATGTTCGTAGCTGCGGACTTGACGAGCTCTGCTCCAGCTGCCGAGCGAAGTTGCTGTGAGATTGCGAACTGAACGAGCGGTTGTGATGAGCATGGCGCGACGTAGAGTCGTTGGACGAGAGAGGAGTTCTCGGGTGCAAGGTAGAGTTGGTAGAGCTGCGAGTGCTTGTTAGCATCTTCCACGGCATGGTGTATTTGACGGAGCGTACCCATGCTTTTCGTATCCTGTTATCCAGTAACGAAGCGTACGCCTCGTATCGTATATCCGCTATCTCCCCAACGTTTTGTCCCGACTTCTGTGCTGCCAACCACTTCTTCAACTTGTTGCTCGGTATAGGTGGGACTGAATCTGATTCTGGATTTGATAATGCGGGTTGTAGGAAGGGTAATGCTCCAGAAGGAGAAGCATGATTGCTGGACGGTACGAGGCGGATTTGTAGTCCTGAAAATCGGAGGAACGCCTGCAATGTGTTTGTTAGCTCTGAGGCAGGCCTTTCCGGTTGCCTGGGATTTTACGAACCTGCCACTTCAGACAGCTTGGATTAAAACTCGGTCGGCCATTCGCTGCATCTTCCGCGGTGGTAAAGATGTGTAGGGAAGTGTAGGGAATGCTCGGTCCGTCGCGTAGGAACACTGAGTGGAAGCTCGTTCGCGCCGTAGGTGTGAAGAGGGAAGCGGGCAAACAGCTCACGTAAAGGTGTTGGAACATCGAATATGGAGAACTTCTTTTTCGCTGGGAGATTTTGCTTGTCAGCTTCGGGCTGTAATTTGGATACCTCCATCGCATTTCCTCTGGCCGCGAATGGCAATGTCTTTGTCATTGGAAGTTGACGTTTACAATATTTATTTGCGGCGGCCGTCGGACAAGAGCTTCGTTTCGGATTCGTAACCGGACTCGGTCACAGAAAGTCGCTGAACATCGGTGGGAACGGGGAAGGGACTCCCATCTTCGCGTTCTATATTTGCTTTGCAGCTTGCCCAGACTCTTTCATAATTAGGATTTCGGCATTCTCGCAAGGAAGATCCATCTAGAGTCTGACCTGTAATCATGGAGGAAAATCATATCTACCAATACTCGCTCCTCAATGCCTTGATGGACGGAGTCTGCGAGACCGGCATAAGCGTTTCGAAACTCCAACAGAAAGGCAATCAAGGAGTATGTCCAACATCATTAGCGTTCGACTCCGAGATCGACTCACTGATTGAGTGATCAGCTTGGCACATTCACACGTATGAACGGAGAACTGCTCTTCCTCGACGGCAAAGTCTATCAACTTCTGGCGGAAGGCAACATCAGAGAAGCCGACGATCAAGATCAAATACCTTTCGCCGTCAGCACGAACTTCGTACCGCAAAGCACATCGAATATTGAGCTACGGAGTAAAGACGACGTCGATAAAGGACTGAACGACTTCAACGATCATGCTGCAAATTTGTTCATGACGTATCGGATCAATGGCAAGTTTGAGTACTTGAATTGCAGGACGGTGAGAGGACAGGAGTAAGCGAACTTTGCATCCCGTGAACGATCAAGACTGATTGTTATCAGGTACAAAGGCCAGCCGCTCTCTGAACTAGGCGAGAAGCAATCCGTCGAGACCTACGACAACGTCGAAGGCACAATCATTGGCTTCAGAACCCCCAAGAACTGGCAAGGCTTCGGCGTTGCTGGAGAGCATTTGCACTTCATCAATAAAGATCGAACAGCTGGTGGACATGTGTTGGAGGTGAGGGCGAAGAAGGTGGAGATGCAGATGGCTGTGGCATCCAACGTGCACGTCGAGCTACCGACCACGGATGACTTTAATTCAACAACATTGTTGACAGATGCTGAAGGCGTGAAGAAGGTCGAAGGATGAGGTGGACCACGAGGGCCACGTTCGTAGCTCTCTTGTCTTAGCGTTCTCGCAGCAGGCTGCGTTGCTCGGGGCCTGAGTCTCTTGATGCCATGGTATGTGGGATCACCACCCAGACCCACAGCACGGTGCACATGAGGCCTGCGTCACAACAAGCCAGTGCAGGTTTACAAGCAGTTCATACACAGTCAAGTCTTTTGTGTAGATGAGATGAGGCGAGTCCGTCACACGTCGTGTTGATGTTTACATCTGTTTCGACGGCAGCTAGGAGGTAGCTTCGACTCGGAAGATGTGCTTCACAATGCCGCACCGGAAATGCATGTTCGGTCGCACAACACACACACCTGGGCAATCAGACCACGTTGCGCAGGAGTTGACCGGCAGTATGGGTCTTTGCAGAGCTCCGGGAAGGGAAGAGCAACAATGAATGGCCCCGAGGCTCTGTTTTCAATGTCGTCTTTGACTATGGTCTCGCCTCGACAGTTCCGAGCAGATGGAGACCAGCTGACTTCAAAGTTGAACTCATCAAGTGAGGCTTCCTGTACCAGATCGCATCCTTACTCGCTGACGTGAGATCCCGGTGGTCGGAGCGGGGACTTTGGAGCATGTGGTGCTTCCAAGCAGTAACATCTGATATAATATAACGGAACGATGACTCTCGCAATGGATGCGTCCATTCAAGCTCGGGTCTCGTCTCGATGTTACTCCGACTCTTCTCTGACATGTCGTGAAGTGGCAGTGGAAGTGTATTGTCTGACCTTGATTTGTTCTCTCTGCGATAACCCATCTGGGCCAAGCCGATGACGCCCCCAGGCTCGGTTCCCGAAGTGCCCGCTTATTTTAACCAGACGCCTTCGCACCAATCGCACCTTCTCTCCCATCCGGACCAACCAGAAACCCCCTCGCCCCAACCAAGCACCCCATCCATCAAGCGACTCGTGCATCGGATTACTGCTGTTTGGACCGACCGCGAATGAGACTCAGGTATGCCTCTCCGACCGTGATAACGTGATGTCGGCCTGCTGCGAGGCCATGTTGTCGCGCATCTCTTCACAGCCCGTCGTCGGATGGTGTCGCGGCTCACCACGCGCTTTGCGACGTGCTGATGATGTCTTCGCAGGTCAGCCATACGAAACAGAGTTGCAGCGACCATCATACCGCTCGCTGTCGCGCGTTGTCGCGTTCCTGCGCTCTGATCACAAGGCTCGAGCCGCGCGCTACAGACCTTTGTAAGTGTCTTCCAATCCTGGCATTTTCACCTCGAGGTGTGAGCGGTAACGCCCACGCGCCTATACCGCCATTTGCCTCAGTATCAACAACATCGTGGCATTGCCGATGTCTGCGTGCAGCTTCGAAAACCACGCCCGCATGACAGCGCGTGGCAGGACAAGGCGGATGACAGCGACGTCACTGCGATCTGCTCGCATTATTGTCCTGTGGCGGCGATGCGTTGTTACATTGGGCTCGGTGGATGCGCTGGCATACGGCGGACCGCCTGCAGCTTTACTCTACTACCCGTCCGCCCGTCCAGTTGCTCTTCTACTTGACCTCGAAACCGTCGCTAATGTTTGGCTCAACACTTAGTCTCTGCAGCGCTGCCCTCGCTGTCAATTGGTGCAAGTCCACAGTTCAAGGTACGCCGGACCCTGCCACCACTGCTGCGACTGTCCAACAGCGGCAGAGTATACGCCTTGCCCTTCATCGCGTCGACCCGTCCGATCCGTTGCACCGCCACTCGCTCGACTTCAACGCGCTCGTCGAGTATTCATAGGCAAGCGGAGGTGCCGTGAGGCGCGGTCGACTTATCGCGGCGCTGGCATTCGCTGTCACCGCTCAACTGGCTAATACCGCATCGTGTGTATAGCTTAAGCTACGCGCGACTCTCGTCACATCGCGCTCTTCATACCCGGAACCCTGAATAGCCTGTCACGCGCCTACGGTATCAACAAACTCCATCATGGACTCCTACGCCCAGTACCACCCGCAGCAGCCATCTGCATACCCACATCCTCACAACCCTCACAACGGCGCTCCGCAACAAAGTCCTGTTCAACAGCCAAACTACGCGCAACACCAACAACCGCACCCGCCGCAAATGGGTCAGCACAACATGATGCCACCGCAGATGGGCTACAATCCGGCCTATGGCATGCAGCCACAGTATGGTGTATCGCCGTCGCAGGCCGCCGCCATGGCCACAGCTGCGGCCTCAGGCTATCCGGCCTATTCAATGCCCGACTCATCCATGCCATTGTCGCAGACCTCCCCGCGCATGAAGACCGATGGATCTTTGCAACGACCTCCGCAGTCTCCGCGACAACCTCAGATGAGCGTACCGAGCTCAATGGCGTCACAGATGAATTTGCCCTCGGCGCAAATGTCAAATAGCATGCCAATGCAACAGGCTCAGATGCCACAGAGGAGGATGTCGCATACGATCAACAGCCCTGCCGTCCCATCGCAACAACCACCGATGGGTGTACCGCGCCCTCCCACACAGCAGCAAGCCGCTGTGCCACCACCACAGGCCGCACAACAATCGCCAGAAGGACCACCGGCTGGCGCGAACGAGGAGTCGCCTCTCTACGTCAACGCGAAGCAATTTCATCGAATACTCAAACGGCGCATGGCTCGGCAAAAGTTGGAAGAGGCCCTTCGATTGACATCAAAGGGTCGGAAACCATATCTGCACGAATCGAGACACAATCATGCTATGCGCAGGCCGCGCGGACCGGGAGGCAGATTCCTGACGGCTGAGGAGGTCGCCGCAATGGAAGCCGGTGGACCACCTCCCACGGATTCCAAAGGTGACACTGGATCCACGTCGAATGGTGGCGGCAGTGCTAAGCGGAAAGCAGGTGATATGAACGGCGGCATGAAGAACGGCACGCCCAGTAAGAAGCTGAAGGATGACAACGAGGACGATGAGGACGACGATGGTTAGATGTGTTCATGCAGTGATGGGTGCAGCATGCGACGGAAGACCGTCAGAAGGCAGCGACAAGATCGGTATTGGATATTGGGAGCATCGGAATTCTATCACGATGGGGACTAGCTGCGGTCAAACAGGACTATTTAGCGAGATGGAGCAAAGGCGTTTCTGGCAAGAAGGCGATTACCGATGAGAGAGAGAGAGAGAGAGAACACTCGTTGATACCCCGATCGGCCTGCCTTGAGTTGAGAAGCGTTCTCTTCACTACATTGTCTGCGGAAATGCTATACATATTTTGTAGAGATTTGCTGTTCATCTGGTGAAGCCGTGAAGGGTTAAAGAATGCCCTGCCCGTAGTTGTTTCCTGACTAGGTATGCACGTGACCCGTCTCGTCCGCAAGCCGTTACTTCCAGATTTGAGAGAGCTTTAACCTCACCATTGGCTTCACATCCATCTCGCTGCAATTTTGAGCCATTTTCATCGCCAAACAGGCCAACACCGACACCATGATCTGTCAAAGATGTCTCCAGCGGCTCTCAAGACGCAGTGCGACCTCGAGCCTCCGGCAAACCTCTAGATTCTTCTCCCAAACCTCGTCCACCCGCGCCGAAGCCGTCACCCTTCAGACCACACAATCCACCAATCCGAGACCGAACGACAAACCCGCCGCAACATCCACCTCCGCCGCTCAACCCTTCAGCACACCCCTCACACCCAATCCTCGCGCCGAGAAAACCAAGACAGCAAAGCCAATCAGCAGAATCCAGTCGAGTGTGCCCGCAGGCACGGTGTTGAAGGGTCTGAACTTCATGAAGAATAAGCAGGATCCGATTGCAATGGAGGATCATGAGTACCCTGCGTGGCTGTGGGAGGTGTTGGCGGAGAGGAAGGATGCGGCGAGTAGCGAGGGAGCGGATGCGGAGGGAGACTTGTTCTGTGAGTACCTCCCTTTGCCCACAGCATTATCGTGGATGGGTGAAAAGCATCGCAGCTAACACGATAACCTAAAGCGAAATCCAAAAAGCAGCGAAGAATAGCCGCCAAGGCGTTGCGGAAACATATGATGGATCCCGAGGCGATGGCGACGAAGATTCCGCTCTATGAGCAGACGATTGATTTGCCTAGAGGTGATGGTTCTCTGGGAGGGAATAAAGAGGCAGGGAAAGCGAGGAAAGAGTTGACGAAGGCGATGAGAGATCAGAGAAGGAGTAAGATTAAGGAGGCCAATTTCCTGAAGGAGATGCGATAGTTGAGGCAATCGGAGAAGAGGTCGAGCAAGATGCAGGCCGTGATTGAACATATACCGGACGATGATATGCTCTTCCCAGGATGTGTCTTGACCGAATTCAGATCCCGATCGAGCTCATCGACATTGGTTCCTGGGGCCACAATCGCGCACGAAACGGCTCATGACCATATCGCCGTTTGCGAGGACATTTGCACACCAGGCTGCCACTAGTCTTGAACGATGGCATCCTCCGTCGCTTAATCCTGACACTGCTCATTCCCCGAAATATCAACTAGGCTTCGATGACTCCTCATGTTGCAGAAAGCAACGCCTCAAAAGTAACATATTTGACCCCTAAACGGTTGACGGGCTCGAACTCCCAATCCGCATTCGCATTACTTGGCAGGGATTATGAGCAAAGAACGAAAAATTAGCACACGGCTTACCATTCGTTCACAACCCGGAACCAAGATAAGCTCTTGGAGACCTACTGCCAGCGTTCTCTGGCGAGGGCTGCATTGCATGCCACTGCTTGATGCAACTCACGATTGGAACAAGAAAGACCTCCAAGAACAGCATTATCATTGACGAAGCACTGCTTACTCCGTCTGCCGCGCCAATCGCCGCCCATTCTTCGAGAGAAGTTGCACCGCATTCCGCACCGACAAATCACTGCGTTCTCGTCCGTGCAGCTTGATGTGCAACCATTGTTGCTGCCGCCACTAGCAGCTCGTGTTGTCTCTGCTGTCGGTCCGCCGCCGCTGTGGTTGCGGAAGACCCATGAAACCCAAAAATAAATCCTTCGCCTCATCCTTGCTCATGCAGCGTGTTGCGGTCCCTTGTCGTCACCTTGTCGCTGTTGCCAATTCCGCCATCACCGCGGCCATGAAGGAATTCCACACGCTAAAAACGAATCCTTCCTCCGTGTCCTCATGACTGCAGCATAATTTGCTGCTGCTGCTGCTGCCGCGGCCGCGAAAAACAAAACGTGATGACGAAAAACAAGAGAACAGGGCAAAACAACGTACCTTCTTCGTGAGAAGAGAAAACCCAGACTTGCCTCGACGCACTCGGATATCGGCCTCCTCCACTTTACGCACTGCTTGAAAGACGGCTGAGCAGCTTCTGCATCCTTGAAGGAGCATTGGCGGCCCTCGCGAAGTGGTCCACTTGCATCACGTTCTTCAGCGAGCTGGCCGCGCTGCTGTAAACATGATCGATGCGCTTGCCCGTCTGAGGAGCGCGGATGCTAATGGAAGACGAGTCGGAATCGGTCTTCTGCATGGAGTCTCGGCGCGACATGTTGGGGGTGGTGTCCGGGGTGCCCGTCACGCTACCAACTGGGCTGTTGTACGAACTGCCGACCTCGGTCGGGGTGTACGCTTGGGTATACATCAAGTCATCGGGAGGCGAGCTGCTTGTCGAAGTGAAGCCGAATTCCTCTGGCTCCGCATCGCTGCTCGGGTGAAGGAAGGCACTGGGATGCTGTTTGAGATGCTGAACCCGGAAGCTGCGCTCACCTGGAGCATCATCTGCTTCGTCGCTGTTCGTTGTTCGGAAAGACACACGCTTCTTCTCTTTCTTGGCAGATGAGTTGTTAGACCTCGAAACGAGGATTGAGCGGTATGATCCGGCGGTTGCAAATGGTGAATCGTTGGGGATCGTGTCTCCGGAACTGCTCAGGCTCGTCTGCCTAGCCTTCGGAGCAGCTGGGATGACGATGCTTGGAACATTGTCTCGAACAGTATCGGACTTCGCGGTACTGTCGGGACCGAGCTTCGCAGCGACTGCGCGGGAGCACTGGACATGTGCGACTGGGCGCTCGCTCACTGCCTCCTGCGGCTGGGAGTCGTTCTGCCGCTCCGGTGGAGAGCTTGTCTGCATGCGCTTCTCTTGCATGACCTTCTTCAGCTCAGCGAGCTTCTCCTGCATTGTTGGGAGGGTGAATTCGTCGGGAGATTTTTTCGGACCTTGAGGCACAATCACCTTGCCATATCGGCTCGCCCTATTTCTGTTAGTTGGGAGGCGAGCCATCGGCACACCACCGCCTCTGCTGCGCGCGCCAATGAATGGAGCAGCGGTGGCTCTGCGCTCGAGCTGGATGCTTCCACTTGGGACAATAAACGGATCGTCCCTGGCAGTGATAGAGGGGCCAGGCATGATTGGAGCATCTTCAAGCGGATTGAGGTTGACTCCAGAGTCTCTGCGCATGGCCTGATCCTCGGCCAAGCATCGCTCAGCACGGAGCTCGTGAGGTACCCCCGAGGCCAGCACAACGGATGCTATTCCGGACTCTGCGTAGGTAGGAGCCACCGTCGCCACAGATTTCCCTTTCGGTTGGCCCGGGGGGCCTTGCCTCAGATGTGTCGGCAACCGGTGAAGTGGCAAGAGAGGATGCTTCTTGGACTTTGGGAAGTGCCGCTCCGAATCCCGCACATATCTCCTAACCCAACGGATGTCCGCTGGAATCACCGATTCTTCCATCGGCGTGCTCGGCGTCTGCATATCCATTGGCGCTGCTCGGCCTACCTTCAAAATGCCGAGCCATCTGTCCGCCCGGGCATGTATTATCTTTGCGGTGTTCAGGTCCTGTTGGGCTTGGTATCTCATGATCGGATTGCGTCGAAAATTCGCGAGCACATGCGCGAGCTTGGCGCCATGAAACTTGACTGCGCCTTCGGCGTTCTCAAGTACTCGCTGTGCACGTCGGTACTCCTTGTCTTCGTCCTTGGTGATTTGTTGCCTCCACGCGTAGTTGCGATCGGAGGTGTACACGTCGCACATCGGCTCCAGGAAATCAAACACTTCTGGATCAGATTCGTCGCCCGTCCGCATACGCTCTTCCCTCTCTTGCTTCCATTCAGCGATCTGGGCCGCGCGGACTGTGTGGTCTCGCTGCCACCAACTGTCGTTGCTGTTGCTGTCGGGATCGAAAAGTTCCTTGGAGAACGGGGCGTTCTGCTTGTCCCAGTGCGGTTTGCCATCAGCATGATCGGCGCCTTTGTATGGAGAGTTCCAATCTTGGTGGGGGCCTTTGACCCGGAGACGCTCGATCGACGGGCTGCGTTTGCGAACGATGTTTGGCTGAGACAGGATCTTGTCGTACACGATCTCGCCATCGTTGTCGATTGTTTGATATCGGAATATGCATCCTGGATCTTGCTTCAGGTCGCTATTCGGGCCGGGAGCAGGACTGGTGAGAATCTGAATGTTGACGCCCTTCTTCTCGCGATACTTGTCGGTCATGATTTCATGCAAAGATTTCTTGAGCATGACAATGTCGAAGCTCATCCTTCCAGTGACCGGATCTCGACCTCCACTGCTGTGGTACGGCATACCGGCCGCCTAAGAGCTTCTTGTCAGCCATCATGCAGGGCTCCAGGCGACGAACAGAAGTACTCACCTCACGCACCAACTTCTCCTTCAGCTCCACGAAACGGCCATCCTGCGTACCGTACGGATACTTCTTGTCCTGGTCGCGATGGGTGACATCGATCCTGGCTGGCAAAATGATCATCCGAACATCGACCATTTCGTTGTCGCGCAAGATCACCGCCCAGCGACGTCTAGCGTTGAGCATAGCGCTCATCAACTCCGCGCCATGGCCGGCGCGGTACTCGGAGCAGAGTCTGATCAGCTCTGGCTCGGTGTGCATGTCGTACAGGACGTCGGTGACGAAGTCTGCGGACTCCTGCACTAGATTGTACACGACGTGTCGCAGCGACATGTATACGAGATTGTATCCGCCGTGCACGCGGCGTGAAGGCGGCGCATTGGGTGAGCGCTTGTACATGCGCTCCAGGATGGAAGGCGCCATGCTGATGTGCCTGCTCGAGGCTGGCGCAAAGGGTTGCATGTGTTGCTGTCGCGGCATGTGCGCACGACGTTAGAAGGTGACGGGTGTTGAAGATGGTGTGTGTTTGGTCGCGGCGGTCGCAGAGGAAGTGAAGTGGATGTTGAGAAAAGAGATGCTGCTGCTATCGATGCGACGCTGACCAACGCATAAGATGTCGGAGGTCGGTGCAACAGAAGTGACAGTGGTGAAGGAAGAGTTTGTAGGGGATCGGTCGTTGAGGGGCGGCGATCGGGGCGGAGCGGAGCTGGTGGTGCAGCGTTTGCATGTCTTGTTTGGTATCTGGTGACCACATATGACGCTAACGGATTGCCCCTGTCTTCTTCCTCTAACGTGAGCGAGTGCTCGTTCACCTGTCACCTGCTCGACGCTTAAGGATCTCCGACAGTGATATCTTCGATAGTCCCGCAACATGCTCCTCGTGGGCTCAGTCCATGCCAGAGACCATGGAGAGGTGGCTGTCGCTGAACGCCCTGTGTATGCAATGAGCAGCGGCAGTCAAACTCAGTCAGACATGAAGACTTCATAAACCAACAAGAGACCGAAGCAACGAGATTTTCACTCGCATTCTTATAAAACATCTAGTCTGTGAAATGAAAGTTGGTACCACATGCTGCAAAAGTCAAAGGGTATCATCACCACCACGCTCCTCACAATATCCCAAAACGCCGTTTCCAACGTGCTCGATGCGATTGCTGTCCTTCTACAACATGAAGAAAACGAGCGCCACGCCCAGGAATGATCCAGCCGTCAAGACGGTGTTGAAGGGAGCGTCTCCAGTGGAAGTCTCAACTCCCGAGGAGGTGGTGGCAGCGGGGCTGGTGGTGTCGGCAGTAGTCTCCGGTGCCTCGCCAGACGCAGTCGCAGTAGGAGTATCCGAATTCAGCGCCGAGACCGAGGCACTGTTAGTGCTGTACGCGGAGCCGGTGACGGTGGTGGACAACGAGATTGTCTGCATGATGGGAGCCACGCTGCGGCTCTCCGTGGGAGCGACGGCGCCTGTGGTGCCCGCCTTGGAAGTTGTAGAAACAGTCTCGGTGCCGTTCCCAGATGCGGTAGCGGTCGTTATAGGGGCAGTGGAGTTGGAGCTGGAGCCACCCTGAGCCTTGCAGGAGTCTCCGGTGGAGATCACCTTGATGCTCTCCCACGATCCGGTGCGATCAGAGTATTCATATGAGCATGCGGGATTATTGTTCGTGATCTCCACCTTGCGAACTTGCATCTTGAAAGGTCCCTTGCTGAAGTCGACATTTCCACCAGCCCACTCGACGGTTCCCTTGTTCTGTCCAGGTCCGCCGCCAGCCCAGTTACCGAGCTTGACACGCATCGGGGTCTGCGGGTAGTTCTTGCCGTAGACAGCGAGAGGGTCGGCGTAGGCGACGGTGCGGATGACGCTGCCATCGATGAGGAATTGGAGGCGCTCGGAGGTCCAGTCGATGCTGTACGTGTGGTATGTGTTTTGAGGGGTGGCGACGTCGTGGTAGACGACTCGATCGTACGTGGTGGTGTTGGCCTTGCCTGCGCAGATATGTCAGTCCATGGTCTACTCGCACATGCGCAACTGTTTCACGTACCGTAGAAGTTGCTCTGCACCTTGCCATTGTCGCCACCGATGAACTCCCAGTCGATCTCGTCGAGATCGTCGGACTCGAGCACGATGGAAGAGACAATCCCCTGACCCGGGGCGGCCTTCATGGTGACATCGACACGGCCGAAGCTGATATGTGTTAGTATTGTACCAAGAAATAACAGCTGCGCGTTACTCACAAGATGTAGAAGTCAGTCTCAATGGTCGGCGCCTGACCCTCCTTCGCAATGGTAAAGACCGCGCCATCGCTGCCATACTCGATGGTGGTGTATGCCGCAGCAGTCCACGAACTGTTGGCACCGGGAGAAGTGAAGTCGGCGACGTATTTGCTGGTGGGAAGACCGACATCGGCAGGGCACGACTTCTTGGTCGGGTCGCAGTCGGTCGAGGTCTGTGCCAGGATGAGAGGAAGTGAAGTCGCAAGAGCGACGGCTGCGCAATGAGAGAAGCGCATGATGTTGCAGTGTATGGTGGGAGTTCTGCGACAGAACGTGTTTAATGTGAAGGTCGAGTTGAGAGGGATACTTGAAACGAGTGTAGGTGTTTCTGTCGTTCTTGTTTGTATGAGGGGAAGAAGGAATTAAAGAATTATGTATGGAATGCAGAATTGCTCGCCACAGCAACAACAAAGAAAACGACGACGATGGATATACTCAAAGACATTTCTCCTTTATCACGCCCTCCACCAATTGCGCCAGTCGGCCCACAATGCGACATCGTGTTCCCCGTACCTTACTACATCCAGTCCGGTCGCCATCGATTTGGGCAACAATGCGAAACGGCCATGGCGTAAAGTCGGTGACGAGGCGCGGTGCCCTGGCCGAAGAGGAGATAGACCACCATTCGCTTGTCTTTGAGACCAGGCTCAGCCTTAAGGTCGATTCTTCCCACTTGGATGATGCTGTTCGCCCGGTAGGGATAGACGACCGGTGGTGGTGAAACTTGCACTTGAACAGCTGACCGCAGAGCACGCACGAATCGACGAATGAAGATGCTTCGCGCGGACTTCAAGATCAAAGCGCCCGTCTTCATTCGTTGAATGCACCGCGAAGGACGAACATTCGTGTTCGGGTTACGAGTCTTGGAGGAAGAGCAGGAGGCGACGTCGAAAGTATACGCGTTGTCCTCGGCTGAGCCCGATGCTAAAAATACACCTCATGTGAAGGGATTTTAACGTCTCAATGAACAGTGACAGACATCGTACTGGTGGGTACTGAGCAGGACACCTTGAGAAGCTGGACAGTCAACACACATGCACGACCTCAAAGCAATGCAGACAAGATAGCACGGCATCTTGTGCGGTGCAGATAAGTTATCCGAATGGGCTGGTACATTATAAAGTGGAACACGTTCTTAAAGAGAAGTCCGTCCAAGTCTCTGGACCATGTCCTTGCACATGTCGCTGTGGCAACATGGCTATTCTGGTCATTGCACTAAATCCGGGCTCCGCTGACCGATTCTCTCCGTCCTTCCTGCTCAGGTCCTTGTCCTGTATAGACCGTGTCGCTAAAAGTGCTGCTGTGAATGCAAAGCATGGCTCTGGAACCTTGTTAGGGAGATGGCGTAGGTCGGCTCTCCTTCCCTTCATCTCATAGACCACTGGCAGCCGTGTTTCGACCTTCCCAGAACCCTTCCATCCTCCACCTCCAGCTCTCCAGGAATGGCTTCAACTCGACATGAACAGGGTTCCACCACTTCTCGTGTAACGAGTAAACACCACCTTTGATATCCTCGGTCGTAGGATAGTGCATATTCCATTTTGTGTCGAGATGCTTCCATGGCATGTTTCCTTCAGGTCGATGGGCGTAGTTGAGCAAATTTTGCTCTGGGAGCAGGGGCTCGAATCGGTTTGGAGTCTTGGTCAAGGAAATGTAGTACTCCAACATGTCGAGGTTGGGCTTCATGACGAAGAAGCCTGCGTTGAGGTAGCCGTTATTTGGCCAGTCGTGATTCTCTTCAGTCGGTGGGTAGTGGTGCTGTGTATGTTAGCAGTAGCTCACGGCCGGTGACGGGTTCGGACGTGTTGATACCTCTTCATTCATTTCGAGAATGCCTGCGAAGGAGTACTCGGATGGATACTTTCCCTCGTCGTCATGAGTCGCCTCCTCATTCCTCCCGGTCTTGCTCGTTAGCACAGCGTCTTCCTCGAAGACACTGTCGATGTTCCGCATGAGCACAGTGTCACCGTCGAGGAAGCATATGCGCTCGAATTGGACGAGTTCCCACAGGCGTAACTTCATCAGCACATATTGCCACGTCGTCACACCCGTTTGGATCCATCTCGGATCGATCGGCTCCGGTTCCCAGACAGTCGCGCCATCGCTGAAGGAAGTCAGTCTCCGCCATATCAGTGTGTATCATCGGCGGTCTCACCGCTTCAGCCGATCCCGCTTAGCTTGCGACACATGCTTGTTGACCAGCACAACGAAGGGTATGTTGTGGTTCGTCCTCGTCTCAGGCGCATGCAGCAGCTGATATGCTAGAAGCCGAGTCGCGACAAAATATTTGTCCTCATTCATAGATCCATGGCTGGCTTCCTCCGAGTCGCTGGCTAGGAAGGTTGCATATGCATATTTGGATTTGACGCTTTCCAGTCCGAGCTTGGAGACAGCAGAAGCTCTAGAACATCCATCTGATGTCCGCAAGAATGGCAAGCTGTCGCGCCGCTTCGGCAGAGAGAGTGTGAAGAAGAAGAGGAAAAGGACCACAACGAGAAGGGTTGTGTAGATAGGATTGCGCCTCCAATCGTTGCGCCCGCCGAGTGTCATCGGAGCGAGGCCGTTTGCCAAGGGTGCTGATTAGTGTATGAATGAAGAAGACGTTGATGACGATGAAAGAAAGCTTGGTAAAGACCGCGTTTGCAAGAATGAATCACATGAGATCGAAAAACGAGACAGTTCTCGTGATAACGCAGACTGTGGACTGATGGCACTGTTTTGGACCTGGTCGACATAGGTGGGTAGCATAGGCACGCGGGATCGACTTCTGTGAACTGGATTGGGAAAATCCCTTGCTTCACAGCATGGTTTGATGACTGCAGGCTGCAGCGTGGAGCTCTCGAACATTTGGGCGTGGCCATCCGAACACATCTTGGTGTGCAGAACGCATTTGTGGCGCAGATCCGGGCAGGTCCTCGTAGGGAGAAGGACTCCGGCGGCTTTGGCAGATTCTTGTCTCGTCTCACGATGTGGCATTTTAAGGCTACCAATCGACGTGTTCCTAGTCGCGGCATGCCGACCTCGTTATGAATCTTATGATCGATGTCTCTTATATGAAACACCGGGCTTCAGCTTCCTGCCAGCTGGCTGATCCGCGAGTGGAGCTGTGTCACGTTAGCTCAGCAGGATGACATCCTGAAAACGCATGGTGAGATTTCTGCCCTCTGATCCCACCCAATGCGACCAGATGCACTTTTTTGGTATGTGGATCTTGTCCATGAGGAGTCGATCGTAGAGCCGAAGTCAGCAGGCAACTTACCTGGACAGACATTTGACGGTAGTTGACGGTAGTTGAACACTGGAAGGAATCTCACCGGGACAAGTGTTCATTCGTGCAGGCAAGTCTGCAGGACAGCACCTATTCAGTGCAGGGAGTGCACGTACGGGTGCCATGAGAGAGAGATAGGAGCGATGCATCGGATGAGAGACCTCATCAAGCAGACACGTCAGTGCTCGGGCCTCTTGGAGACACATTAACGCCTAACACCGAAGGACTGCAACTATTAGTGATCGCCCAAGAGCTTCCCCTCGCAGACAATCACTATCGTACAGTACAGTACAACACATCTGACAAACACTTTCAAGAAACTCTCAAGAACAATGTCTGGTATCAAAGTAGTTTTCGGCGCAGCCGGTGTCAACCCCGGACGAGCTTTTGGTACCACAGAAGCTGTGAAGGAAGCCTTCGATGTTTTGGTAAGTACACAGTTCCATAAAACCAGCATGCGGGCTGACCACGGCACAGGAGAAAGGCAACTGTGAGAACATCGACACAGCAGCGTTATACGGCGAAAGCGAGAAGATCCTAGGAGAGGCCGGCGTTGCGACCTGCAGTTTCACAGTCGACACAAAGCTCAAGGGCGGTTTCGAAGGAGGAGCCACCAAGGAGAATGTCCTCGCTCAGGCGAAAAACAGTAAAGAGATGCTCGGCACGAATGTAGACATCCTCTACATTCATGCCCCGGATCACAACACCCCGCTCGAGGAGACGCTTGCTGCGGTCGATGAGGTTCACAAATCCGGATTCTTCAAGAGATTCGGGCTGTCAAACTACAAGGCCGAGGACGTAGAGAAGGTTTACAACCACTGCAAGGAAAAGGGCTACGAGTTGCCATCAGTATACCAGGGTAACTACAGCGCCGTGGCCAGAAAGCAGGAGGAGGTTCTGTTTCCGACGCTACGCAAGCTCGGGATGTCCTTTTACGCATACAGTCCGCTGGCCGGAGGCTTCCTCACTAAGACCAAGCAGCAGATTGAGGAGGGAGCGGGACGTTTCGACAAGAGTAACCCGATTGGTAACATGTATGCCACCATGTACGCCAAGCCATCATATCTGGAGGCGTTGGCACAGTGGGCTGCAATCGCAACGGAGGAAGGCTGCTCTCAAGCGGACCTGGCGTACCGTTGGGTGCGTTACAACTCGCCGTTGAAGAAGGAGCAGGGTGATGCGATCATCATCGGAGCAAGTCGGCTGGAGCAGTTGAAGGAGACGCTTGATTCGATCAATGCAGGACCGCTGAGCGACCAGGCGGTCAAGAAGATTGACGAGGTGTGGAAGACAATTGAGCACGAAGCGCCGCTCGACAACTATCACAAGTAGAGGCTGCATAACCCTGGCATCAAAATCGACCGACAGACGTAGAGCGTTAAGAAACAGTGACGTGAAACGAGAACTTTTTGGCGAAGCTGGTAGCATAAACTCGCGACGAAAATACATTCGTGGTGTTCAATCATCCTTGACAGTTGCCTTCAGTCGTTCCAATACGTATTCGCCAGCGCGAATGGGCGGATACTTTGAAGGATTGTCGGGCGTCACGCAACTCGGCAGAGTCTGTACATTGTCAGTCCTCAACCCCATAATATGACTGTGCTCACGAAACGCACCTCAACAAGCTCATCATAATTCACACTGAAGAAGAAAGGAACGCTGTACCGCTGTACCGCTCTTCTCTCGTGCGATTCACGACCCGATGCACAGTGGACTGAAAGACACCATTCGTCCATCTCATCAGAAAGTCGCCGACGTTAATGATGAAGCCGTCTTTGACAGCAGGTGCGGCGATCCACTCGTTGTCCGGCGACAAGATTTCCAATCCGGACGCGGTGGAAGTCAGCAAGATTGTGAAGCACTCGTAGTCGCTGTGAGCGCCGAGTCCGATCTCCTTGTCTTTCTGCTTTGAATTCAGAGGTTGCGGGTCTTTTGCGGGTGGGTAGTAGAGTAGTCGTGCGATTCCTCCGGGGTGAGTGGTCATGGCGTCGAAGTAGTTCTCGGGTAAATTCAACGACAGCGCGAAGAGACGGAACAGATGACGTGCTAACTGTAACACTTCGCCGTAGTACGCTTTGACATCCTCGTAGAGTCCTGGCAAATCGTCCTCGCTCGGCCAGACGTTCCCGTTCACATCCGCCCCGTCCAGCTCGCGATACTTGCCATCGCCTCCCGTCGGATCGAGAGCCACCTCGTAAGCCCAGTTGAAGCCGTCTTTGGTCTCCGGGGCAGCATGTTCGCGGGCCCAGTCGCCAGGATTCACGTATGTGTAATCAGCTGGCTCCCATCCGCGGAAATACCTCGAATGACGGACGTGGAGTGGTTCTTTCTTCTCGCGAGGGAGGTCTTTGGCAAACCTCTTCGCGGCCCTGAGGATGCCTTCCCGAGCTGACGCTGAGACGCCATGCCCGGTGATGTGGAAGAATCCGCTGTTGGTGCAAGCGGCACCAATGAGGGCGGCTACCGATTTGCGATCATCAATGTGGTCCGAGAACGAGGGGGTAATGTCAATTTCAGGAATTGTGAATGGTCGACTGTTCCTGGTAATTGCACCGCTCGCCAGTCTGGTGTTGAGATAAGTGAGTGCTGCTTCGCGAGCTTCATGTTGCGTCGCACTGGGAGTAGCGGCAGCGACAGCAGCCATATTTATCAGTACGTTCGGTTCGCCAGGACCACAGTGTCGGAAAATCCAATGCAGTTTGGGACGTGGAAAGTATTGCTTGCTTCTGACCGTACTGTAAAGGTCTGTCAGCTGCGACTGGCTACAATGAGAGATAGGCCTGTGAAGCGGGCAGCTATCAGCTCCGAATATTGCCGAAATGCAGAATTGGCCAATGCATTATGAAAGCGCTGGTTAAAAAGTGAAATTGCATGATCAACAACCTCATTCCATTCAGTCCCCTTTCGCAAATGTCTACGGTCTTTACAATGTGAGTAGAGCGAATCTGAACACCACCAGATCGGTTGCAGTCACGTGATCTACTTCTGCGCAACGATACCTGCGGCACTTTGTTAGTCCATTCCTTGCCCTGCACCGTACGAATCGACTTACGCTCAACATCTTGCACCGCCTGCCTGAGAATCTGGTCGAGGACCTTGGGATTCTCGAGATCCTTCTCGATCTTGGCAATGACGGACTCTGCGAGCTCCTTCTGTTGCCTGGCCTTGACCTGACCCTCGTAGCGCACCCATGAGTCGAGGACAGCCTTGGCCTCAGCGGCAAGGTCAGTCTTCTGTTGAAGCTCGTAAGCCTGGGCCTCAAGCTGAGCGGTTTCCTGAATCGGGTGTCAGTCCATAGTCTTCTCATTCTCCATTCCTCTTTTGAAATGTACCTTGGACACAGCGAAGAGGTCCTTGGTGACATCAATCACTCCGCTGAGGTCCTTGACGCTATCGATGCGGGCCGTGACGGCATTGGTGTGGTCCTCCCGCGCAGCGTTGAGAATTCCCTTGACCTTGTCGTGCTGCCCCTTTGCCCACTCGCTGTACGCAGGTCCTCCGTAAGTGTAGACAGCCCAGTAGATAGTCAAAAGCGAGAGCATCACAATAGACTCCTCGTTCACGACGTAGAGCTCATTGCTGATGGCAGCAATGGAGGCCCCGGCGCCAGCGGAGAGGATAGCGGTCTTGGCGGCAATGCTGTTGCCCGGGAGCGACTCGAGAAGGGATGTCGCAGCGGACTTGGGGTCCTTTTGTGGTACATTGCTCTCGCGGCGAGCGGTGGAGGTCGAGAAAGTGGTGATTGCTGGGAGAGCGGTACGGGGGAGTGCTGGTCTTCCGACGCGAGCGCCTGTGTTGGACAGTCAGATTGGAGCTCCATGGCTCGAGCCACATTTCACCCGGCCTGCAACGTACCCGAAAGCGCGATCTTTGCCAATCGCGACGCCATTGTGTGTGATTTGCGGATGTGAGGTGTCGTCGACGTCGAAGTTGTTGCGCTCCTGCAAAGCTCGGCTTCTCTCATCGGGAAGGCACGGTCCGCTTTGCTTCTGACGACTTTCAAGATTTCGACTGCAAGTTCTCCTTCCCCGAGACTTTGTGACAGTGTTCTCTACCTTCGAGCAAAAAAATCCGGTCGACAACAATATGCCGGGAGTCGTGTCAAACGATGAGGCAACTCGCAAGCGAAAGCGAATTGTGACCAACGGTGCAGCATCAGAAGCAAAGGCACGGAAAGCACCCAAGATCACATCGACGGACGATACGCAGTCGCAAATCCTATCACTCGAGGAACAGATCCTGGAATCGCCGAAGCACTACGACAATATTTCAAAGCTCCTCAAGCTTGTCGAAAACGTAGAGAAGAAACCAAAGACAGCTACAATTGCTGCTGTTGCTCTATGTCGGACCTTCTGCCGCCTCATTGCCGGGGAAAAGCTGTCGCGAAAAACTAGCGAGGATGCTGAGATTGCACACTGGCTGCGAGGCCAACTTCGAGAATACTTTGCCACAGCCTCCAGCTGGATAGGGAGCCCGGATGCGACGATTGAGAGTACGGCACTGACCCTGTGCATGCGAATCGTGAAGGAAGAGGCGTCAGAAGTCGGAAAGAATGCTGAGCAGGTCTGGCGGGCCAGCAACTCAAATTTTGTGACGGTAGTCAAAGCGCTGCTGAAAGAGACAGATGCGGAAGCTGCGCGACAAGAGTTTGTGGACAAGTACGTGGAGGAGCATGATGATGTGCGGTTCTACACCTTTGCGGCTGTCAAGCAATGCCTGCAGGAAAGTGCAAGTCGAGAGGATATCGTGGGCAATGCGATTGCGCTCTTGGTGCAGTTGGAAAATGTGCCAGAGAACGAGGAGGAGCTTGACAATTGGTACGCCGACGCACCAGACGCTGGCAAACATCAACTGCGGTCGTTGAATGCCCACCGGAAGATAGCTCGAGAGGCATGGCTAGCGATCTTCCGCTCGCCTCTTTCTTCGGAACAGAGGAAGACCATTCTCAATGTCACAACGGCGCAGATACTGCCTTGGTTTGCGACACAGATCGAGCTTCTGACAGATTTCCTGACAGACTCCTTCAACTCCGGGCGTGCCATGGCTCTCATGGCGTTGAGTGGGATCTTCCATCTGATGACTGCGAAAAACCTGGACTACCCCGACTTTTACACGAAACTTTACAGTCTGCTTGACGAGGACGTCTTGCATAGCAAGCACCGAAGTCGCTTCTTCCGTCTGCTCAACACCTTTATGAATTCTTCCCACTTGCCAGCAGCCATGGTCGCGAGCTTCATCAAACGACTGTCGCGGCTAGCGTTGCAGGCGCCACCAGGTGCAATAGTTTGGGCTGTCCCGTGGATCTACAACACCCTGAAGCAGCATCCACCGTGCACATTCATGCTGCATCGACCATACCATCCCTCTCACGCGATATACACTTCCCATCCCAAATACCAAGAGGAGGGCATGGATGATCCATTCGAGATGAAGCAGCAAGATCCGATGCTTACTGGTGCTATCGATTCGAGTTTGTGGGAGCTCGAAACTTTGACGAGCCATTTCCATCCCAACGTTGCAACACTTGCAAAGATCATGGGCGAGCAGTTCACAAAGCGCGACTATCAGCTGGAGGACTTTCTCGACCATTCGTACGGATCGCTCATCGAGGCTGAGCTGGGGAAGGACATGAAGAAGGTACCTGTCGTGGAATGGGATATTCCGGCCCGCATTTACTTCGACAAGGAGAGCGGTGCATTGAATGAGGTCGGTTCGCTTCTGCAAAACGCCATGGACAGCGTGTGATGGCGATTATAAGTAGCTGAGACACGATGAAAAATTCTCGCCACGATTAATATGGAGCCTGCTGTTCCGATTGACATACACAGGCACTATCATTCGATCTGGCTAGATCATGGCAATGGCATACCACTGAGTCGCGGAAGCTAGAGGCTACCAGGGATCACGAAGCACGACAGTCAGCTCACGTCCTCTTAAAAGAATGCTGGCAGACCCTATGAACATTAGACTTTGGACTTTGCAGGGAAGAGCTGGCCGGGGAAGTGATGTCCATCGACACGTCAGCAGGGTCATATGAGCAATCGAACGCTTCCTTGTTGAAAAGGACGTGGGATCTGAGAACGTTTCGGGTTCTGCTGGATATGGTAGGACGGCAGAAAACGGAATGGCGGTGGGAATAGCATGATCACGTAGAGAGACCCTAGCATGTTTAGCCTTTAGCAATCGATCTCATGGGGGAAACAACGGACGCCTTGAACGACGATGGCTAGTCTGTCTGCTGAATCAGAGATGTGGTTGTCAAAAACGCCTGACAAATCCTTTCATGAAGAGCTCCTGTTCGTTGGTAAGCAAACCAATCGACTCTTGTAATGCCACTGGATACCCAGCAGGACTCGCTAGGCTTCATCGCCGCCGTGGGAGTCCAACGCAGCCCCCAGGTACTTTAAGAATCGGAATGTCACAAGGCCTCGCCGGACAGGACTCCGTAAGCGAATCCTGATCGATCCCTGGTGTACCTCCACGCGGGGCTCGATACACACATCTTGTGCGTACGCGGTGCTCGACCATGGCTCGTTCCGTGTGGCAGAAGACGCAGTGTGCTCCCACCATCGGGTGTGACAATCCTTGAACTTGCATCGGACCCAGACAGTAACCCGCTCCGAGCCGGCCGCTACGTTATAACGTTGGAAGCGAAGCATAAAAAGTTGCGTGTGGTTAGCGAACAGCAGCACCGCAGCCAGCGGAATGTGGTATCGTCTTGGTGAGCTTCATTGCCTGGAGCCCGCATGTTTCGCTGGTTGGCATGGCTCTTACGTGTCCCAAGCTGTGTAGGTCCGGACCTGGGTCATCGCTACCAAACAACGCGAGACGTGGAGAGCATGGTAGGTAGTGCTGCAGCGGGATGGAGTATCGCCGATAGAATAGTTCTAGTGGTGTTGATGGTGTGCTCGCCGGGATACAGCTCCTGTATTCGTCCATCTTTCTTGACGAAGATTAAAACAATGTCGATGCACAAAAGTAGGTGTTGTTTTTGTAAGGTAGAGTTTTAGCAACAAGGTTCGCAGAACAACCCCGCCCACTCTCGCGCGCTAAATTGCCCGGACGCGCTTTCCGCTCGTGAGGAGATCCCTCGACAGTCTCCCAGCGATTGCTCGATTGATTGCCCGAGTGCGCACCATCGACGGCGACCTTGTTCTCCACCGCTCGCCCTTTCATCTAGCCGCCCATCGAAGTGTCCGGACTTCGCTCCGTCTGCTCGCTCGCTTTATCCACCTGCGTACCGCTTTGTCAGACCCGGCGGACGCTTCGTTCAAACCTCCCGGCCTCCAAAGGGCTGCAACGACGACAGCACCCATCTGATCACATATCACGATGGGCAAGCGAGCCCACCGGGCATAGGCGCCTCCACTGGGTGCCGGACAGCGAATGAGCTCGAGCAACACACAGGTCATACTGTGACAATGAGCGACGGCAAGGCGCTGCAGATGACATTGGCTCCTCCCGCCGTGGCGGCACTACGACAAGATGGGTCGAACGACGGTACGAATAAGGCGAAGATGCTCCGAACGATCAGCATGGATATTCGGGAACAGCGTGACGATCTGAAGAAGGCAGCCGAGCAATCGCTCAATGTCATACTAGAGTTGGACTTGGAGGGAAGTGTGCGATGGGTCAGTCCTTCGTGGGAGGATGTCACTGGAACGCCCGGTATCGACATTACAGGAAAGCCGATCAAGGACATTCTGGTCGACAACCATGCAGTCTTTGCGGAATGCGTCGAGGCCATGCGCAAGGACGACTCCAAAAGCCATTTCGTTCGCTTCTCGGTCAAATCAAACAACGGTGGACTTGCGGCGGGAGATGGCCAGGCGGTTGGTCAGACCCCGGTGGAGTCGAAGACCGGTGTTGACGGCATACCGGACGGTGAGCAAGATGATAAGAAGACGCCAAATGTGCAAGAGAACAGAGTAGACTTGGAGGCCCAAGGGATCATGGTGTACGATCGGACAACGGGAGAGGAGAGCCACACAATGTGGATGATCAAACCGGCCGTTTCTCGAGAGATCACTATCGACCTACCACAAGTCTTGGTAGACTCCCTCGGCGTTGGCGCCGAAATGCTGGCGACCTACCTGACGGAACTGGCGGACAACGGCGCACGGGATCCTGGCGGCCATCCTCCTCCGCTCCCTGTACTGTGCCGTATATGCGAGCGGCAGATCACGCCTTGGTGGTTCGAGAAGCATACCGAGTTGTGCTCGCAAGAGCATCGTGCGGAAATGGAAGTGCAAATGGCACAAGAGTCGTTGCAAGAGCAACGCTCGGCCTTGGTCAAAGTTCTGGACGTGCTCGAAGCTCAGACGCGTGCTATCAGGCCCACCGCACACGACACAGGTTCGCCTTCGCCAGTACCCAAAGCGGAATACAAAGGGCTTCCTATCGGGTCCAACTCTATGCCGTCTTCTGGACCTTCATCTGGCCGGTCATCACCTGGCACGCAAGCACCTCGCTCGCGTGAGTCCTCGGCTAGCGGTCTGAGTCATCATCGCGCTCGCTCGTTTGCTGTGCGGCGCCCACTCGCGCGGATCGTGGAGCTGGTCCTGGACCTTTGCGACACGTCAATGGAAATCAGTACCCCATCAATCAAGGAAACCAAGCACAGCGCACCCGGTGAGATTAGGACACAATCGCCACAGTCAGAAGGTCGAATCCAACAGGTCATGCAGTGGCAGTCACCAAGCGCAGGCTCACTTGAGAACGAGCAGGGTCTTTCCCTCCTCTGCGACGACACCGCTCAGTTGGCAAAAGCGAAAGTGGAAGCCGTATTTAGACATCGTCGCATTCTAGAGTACTCGGAGCGTATTCGTATTGAGTACGACGTGCTAGTCCAGGAATGTATCGAAGCCGCGATGGACAAAGCTGCTCGTATTGCGGCTGGGGATCTCAGCGATTCAGCCTCCAGTGAAGAGTCGGATGGCTATGAAGCGCCAGGTGAAGAGCACCCAGCGGGTGATACGTTTGGCGCTCGGTCCGACATGGCGTCCTCGGGCGGTCTATTCAGCTTCAACACTTTCCAAGAATCGGGTACATCGGGCACGTCAAGTCCGAGCGCAATGGCATCGGCATTGAGGAATGCTTCAGATTCTAGCTTGCGGCGCCGCTCATCGGCAGCGTCTTCGAGAGCTAGCAGTCCTCATGGAGCCACAACGCCAAAATCTCATGCGGGACAATCGGAGTCATATCGACTGCACAAGCGCGGCTCCATAGCTTTTGAGAGCGATGCGGGTGCTGACAGCGATGGTAGCATGCGCTCTTCTATCGCCAGTGGCAGCCACCGATGTGCAGATTCGCCTGGAGCCGAAGTGAGCCTTAGTCGTGTCGCCAGTACTCGCTCTCGCGATCAGAAGCGTCAGAGCCTCGTACTTCCAAGCCTCGCAGGAATAGGAAGGCATCAGTCTCCTGGAAGAGCACCACCGCCGCCCTCATCACCTCTGCGCATGGCCAAGGCAAGACTGCCGAGCGGGACCGACAGCGCAGCTTCGCCTATCACATCGCCCGTCATATCCCAAAGCGAATTCAGCTCGCCTGTCATTCGAGCACAACATCACCACCACCATCGTCGACAGTCTTCGGCCGCATTCTCCGAGGGTTTGGGTCGGCCCGGTTCTCCACGTCTGAGCGCGGTCGTCAGTAATCCGCAACCCAAGGCTGTGCAGACTTCCATCAAGGATTTCGAGATCATTAAGCCAATCAGCAAGGGCGCGTTTGGAAGCGTGTACCTGTCCAAGAAGAAGTCTACTGGAGACTACTATGCCATTAAAGTGCTCAAGAAGGCAGACATGGTGGCCAAGAATCAGGTCACCAACGTCAAAGCAGAACGCGCCATCATGATGTGGCAGGGCGAAAGTGACTTTGTCGCAAAGCTCTATTGGACGTTTTCCAGCAAAGACTACCTCTATCTGGTCATGGAGTATCTCAATGGCGGCGACTGTGCATCCTTGATCAAGGTTCTAGGCGCATTGCCCGAGGACTGGACTATGAAGTACATCGCCGAGGTTGTGCTGTGCGTGCAGCATCTGCACAGCAGACAGATTGTCCACCGCGACATTAAGCCCGACAATCTCCTCATCGATGCAAAGGGCCATCTCAAGTTGACGGATTTCGGCCTCTCGCGCATGGGTTTGATAGGCCGACAAAAGCGTGCAATCAATGCAAAGCCGGATGATGCCCCTCCCGACCTTTTGAAAGCCGGTCCCTTCCGACGTGCGCCATCTATGGCCTCATCGCGCTCGGCATCTTTCGACTACCAAGGGGCTTCCCAGTCGCCGGCGCATACTCCAGCTCTTACTCCAGCCTTCGTAGGCGACTCCAACCAGCCATCATATTTCAGTCTCTATCGAGACTCATCTCGAGAGCCGTCAAGGCGCACTTCCGGTCATCGTAGTGACAGTGGCGACAGCGAAGCCCTATCTACGATGTTCCGAAGGTTTTCGGGCGCGGAGGGCCGGACGCCAATTGAGGAAGAGACAGGGAGCGATGATGGCAGCGATTCCCCTGACCCTTATGCTCTCCACCCTGTCGCGAGCAACTCCAATGTGCCAAAGGCCGAGACTCCATCGCAGCAGCCCGCAGCGATGCCGCCACCAATGATGGCTTTGTTTGATCCCGAAGACAATAGCAGACGATTCGTTGGCACGCCTGACTATCTCGCGCCGGAGACGATCAACGGCAATGGTCAGGATGAAATGAGTGATTGGTGGTCACTCGGCTGCGTCTTGTTCGAATGCTTGTACGGTCGGCCACCTTTCAATGCTGACAGCCCCGACGAAGTCTTCCAGAACATACTGTCGCGCAACATTCACTGGCCAACGGGAGACGAGGAGGACAATGTCTCCGAGGAGGCTAAGGATCTTGTCAACAAGCTAATATGTCTGGATCCCAAAACCCGACTAGGCTCTAACAAGGATGAGAAGTTTGCCAGCGGAGGTGATGAGATTAAGGCCCATCCATGGTTCACCGTAATCAACTGGGATACGCTTCGTGAGGATGAAGCTTCATTCATCCCAGCCAGCGAGAATCCCGAGGATACCGAGTACTTCGATGCTCGAGGCGCAACGATGCAGAGCTTTGCGGCTGAATTTGAGGACCAATCTCCATCACCTGCACAAACCCCGGGCGCAGAGTACCTGGAAAGGCCGTACGATGCTTTATCGCGAGTCCGTTCGCAGGTCAACTCAGTGAAGCGCGGCCTCATGCCACTGCATATTCCGCCTCATGTTCGAGATGGTCGCTCGCGCCGCTTGAGCGAGCCGATGGCGGCAGACGACTTCGGCAATTTCCAGTTCAAGAACTTGCCTGTGCTCGAGAAGGCCAACAAGGACGTGATTCAAAAACTCCGTGCAGACGCATTGCAGGCTCAAGCCAAATCTGCGACAGGTAGTGCATCTGTACCCGCGTCCGCAGTTGTCTCGCCATCGCCTGCACCATCGTTGGAATCGAGTCCGATAGTATCTGGCTCCATCACCCGATCAATGTCCACCAGCCAAGGCACTCGATCGCAGTCTCCTGCGCTTTTCAGCCCGACCCACTCATCGCCGAACAGAGCATCTCAACCATCGTCGCCACTCTTGGTCTCCTTCGCTACCGGCCAGAACCAGGAGCGTCGCAAGACTTCGACCACATCGTCCAGTCACTCCCAGCCTGCGGCTGGGTCCCTTCAGCCAGGAAACTTCTTCGAGCAGGCACCACGACTCCCAGTCACGTTCAAAGCGACGTCAACCGCTCCGTCTCCCATCAAGTCGGCCAAATCTGGCTCAGTGCATCTGCCACACGAGAGAGCAACTTCGGCGCACACTCAACTCAGTGTAAGTTCTCCTAGGCAAAGGTCACATACGCTGGGCGCAGACAATCAAGACGGTGATCTTGTGCCCGAGCTACTTCCGCACCACAAACGCAGGAGTGGTGTTTTCGATGTCTCGCCATCGTCTTCCGACAACGAAGAGACCAGACAGAAAGCATTGTTACGTGTACAGCGCCGTCGACAGAGCTCTCGTCGCCTTTCGCAAATCAGCCTGATAGATGGGCCGACTTTCCGCACTCTTGACGTGCTGGTGTGCGAAGATCATCCCGTGTCTCGCCTTGTGATGGAGCGTCTGCTGGAGAAACTACGTTGTCGAACAATCGCTGTCACCAATGGGACAGAGGCCATGCGCTATGCAATGAGCGAGGTCAAGTTCGATATTATCATGATGGAGTACAAACTGCCGCAGGTGAACGGAGCCGATGTTGCAAGGATGATTCGAGACACCAAGAACGCGAATTCCCACACACCTATCGTCGCGGTAACCGGATATCTGAAGGAGCTTCATGCACCCCACCACTTCGATGCTTTGGTCGAAAAGCCACCTACCAAGGAAAAGCTGGAAGAGGTCATGGGCCGCTTGTGTCAATGGAAGACGCCTCCAGACGGCTGGAGACCCAGCCTTCCGCAAGATATTCCTCACCCGAAGCACAGACAGGAGTCAGTGCTCAGCGAAGGCAGTCCTACCACCACTACCTCGTCGTCAGGGTTCGGGAGCTCCAACAATGTGTTCTCCAGAGATGTCACCCGAGCCGGCTCTCTCGGCTCCAGCTCCTTTGGCGAAGCAGACAGCCAGTACAGCTCATCAGTTCCGCTCATCGTCTCTCGGCAAGCGACGAATGAATGGGACCAGAGCGACCTCGAGCGCAATTTTGGTGGTCTCGGCATTTCGAATACAGTCAGCAACGAGGAGCATTACAAGAAAGCAGCCTCCAGCTCGCAATCAGTCGCTTTGGAGGCGCAAGTCTCTGCTCCAGGTGCACTTGAAACGCCCGAGAGTTCCTCCCCACGAAAGCAGCCGTCAATGGAGGAAATCTACGCCAAGCGCAAATCTTTGGAGAAAGTCAGACTTGAGTCTGCGGCTGAAAGCGGCGACGACGAAGACGAGGAGCTGGGCGACATTCACCCTCGAGCGCGCTCTCCTAGGCGGAGCATCAAGCGCAGCTCGAAACTGGGTACGGAAATGATGCGCACAAACAGCCAGGGAAGCGTCATCTCAAGCGACGAGATTATGTCCCCGAAGAGCACCATGAATCCCGGCGCCAGCTTAGGACACTCGATCATTGAGGACCCTGCGGCTGAAGTAGCTGCTGCTGGCCACCTTACGCCGCCGGAAGTGTTCCCTCGCCATCCTGGCCATCATATCGAGACGATTGAGATGGACCCCTCGACACTCGAGCCCGCTGAAGAAGACGCCACGCCGAAAGCTCATTCGAGCTCCGAGTTCGACTCGCATCCGACGCCGCGTCCTACCCATACGCCAGCGCCCAACGACTGATTGGATGAGTTCTACCTCAAAGCTCACTTCGACGTCGCTCGCTACTCCCACACAAAGATTCTGCCACGCCTTTGTTTTCTTTTGTTACTAATTGTTGTTGTCACCGCATCCAAGAGATGCTGTATATTCGTTTTGAGCAAGGTGTTGGAGGAGTCTTGTTTTAGTTTTCACCGTCACTCGAGGCACTCAATCCAACAGGGAATGTTCTTGTTTCGTTTGAGCAGCTGATTCGTGATCTAGCTTTGCGCGGAGGACGAGATTGTCCTTGAGCACTGTGCAAGGCGCTGGGTGCGATTAGGAATGCGAGGTGTTCTTTGCTGGAAGCGAGTTTTTCAAAAGCAGGAAGGTCGTGAACAGATACCATAATCCAGTTCGTTTTCTTAGCCTGAAAATGAGATATTGACAGCATTTGCCTTTTGATTCTCCATTCTTTGTCACTTCAAATGCGAAAGAAAATGCGCTTCCTCGGCTGATACTGTAGCAGCAGGATATCCCGACGACGATATATCAAGTTTCAATAGTGTAGCGGGGAGGACGAGTTGGAAGTCGATACTCATATTTGATTCCTCGACAGCATACCATCCGCCAAAAACTCATCGAGCCTACAGTAAAGCGGAAGGCCTGACGATTGACTTCGCTCACCGTATTCCCAAACGCCGCGCTAATGTATGAACTCCCGCAATACTTCAAATCACCTCGCAGCTTAAGCAGTGAAGTCGCGCAGCTTGGAGATGTCGTCCAACGCGGCTTGCAGCTCCTCGTCTCCAATCTTGCCCTCCAGCGACGGAACCAGCGTGCGAGCCTCCTCAGCAGTGTCACAGCACAGAGTCGCTAAAGGAATCGATGTCAGCAGTCCCTACCCTCTGCTGCGATCTCTAACACTCACCCAGCTGTGCCCTCTCAAACTCCACAATTCCCAATCCACGCGAAGTCAGCTCCGTGCTGATACCGTTGACCTGCGTGATGCTGTTGTTGTCCTTGAACCGCGCAAAGTGCTTGCAGTATTCCCGTGTCTTGTAGTAGATATCGTTCGTGGGATCGTGCGTGTTGCCCGGTTGGCGTTCGAGCTGTTCCAACATGAGCATGACTTCGGCGGGAGAGAGCGCTTGCTCGTTGGCGCAGTCTCCGAGCTTCAAGTTGGCCGTGGCTTCCTCATCGCCGGTCGGTGCGGGTTTACGACGAGATGTGGGTTGTGGAATCGTGACATTCGGGGGGGCAGGGCCGGTAACTCCTGGCATTGTGGCGGGGTTTTTTATGATTTGTTGAAGAGATGCCCGGGAATGGCATTCGGTGCCTGAAGTCTGTGATGATGCCTCAGGCTTCAGTCACGTGGTCACGTCGCTCTTGCCGTAGCAAACAGTGGAGCACTGTACGTCCCACTGAGTGACCTCTAATTATCCGCGTGATACTGACTGCGGTATGGCTGAACGTAACAGGATGTAGTGGTACAGTCCCTCATATGCTGCCGTACTATACAGCGCTGTGGCCATGAAAGTGTCGTCGTCGTAGCCAGCAGCAGCCAAACCCAAAAAGCTGCCATCTCCACAGCCCGCCAGCGTTCTCCGGCGTCCATCACCACTAGTAACTTGTGCTCTGCGCGGTGTTGCATCTCTCATGCAGGTGGCTTCGCCAGGTTGACGCATTCCGCAAGCACTCTACTGACTTCGCCCGCTCTCCCTAATAATAACCTCACTCGCCTAAACTCTCCGTCCGCCGCATTTGCGACTCCACGCGCCGACCAGTGCCAGAAGCACCATCGCCACTACCACCCCCCTGCGTGCCACAACACTGCGATTCCGAGGTCTCCCTACCGCCGCCAGCAGCATTGCGCGCACACCGCCCCACCGCCGCCTGGCATGGCCGAGCCGCCAGAGCACTCGCGCGCGAACGGCTACCCCCAGTACCAGCCCTATTCCAACGGCAATGGTCAGACGAACCTCTCGCTGCGACCGCGCGATCCTCACAGCGATGCTCTACGCCGGCGCGTATCGCAAGACCGCGATCCCACGCGACCATCAGTAGAGGGCGTGCGTGACCCGGGAAGCAAAGACAGATCCAAGTCCAGCTCGAGGCGGCCGAGTGGACAGCAGAGGATATGCGGAAAGTGCCAGCAGCATTTGACGGGACAATTTGTTCGTGCACTGGGAGACACATACCATCTGGAGTGCTTCACATGTCATGTGAGTTTGCGCCGCTCCATTGCAAACCGTCGTCTATAAGCTGATAACATCGCAGGACTGTGGCAAGGTTGTAGCCTCAAAGTTCTTCCCAGTGCCAGACCACCCGCCGAACCAATATCCTCTTTGCGAGACCGATTATTTCAGGCGCCTGGACCTCCTCTGCTATGCCTGCAAGGGAGCTCTTCGCGGCTCATACATCACCGCACTGGACCGGAAGTACCACATTGAGCACTTCACTTGCTCTGTATGCCCGACTGTCTTCGGAGCCCAGGACTCATATTACGAACACGAAGGCAGCGTGTACTGCCATTACCACTACTCGACGAAGTTCGCGCAAAGATGCAATGGTTGTCAAACGGCCATCTTGAAGCAGTTTGTGGAGATCTTCCGGAATGGTGTGAATCAGCACTGGCATCCTGAGTGCTATATGATTCACAAGTACTGGAACGTTCGACTGCATGCAGCTCCGCCACGAGGGACCGATGCCGAGGAGGAAAGGAAAGCATTGGAGCAAGCAGGCAAGGACGTGGATGCGAGTGAGGAAGAACGAAAAGTGGTTCGGACTGAGGAAGAGGCGGTGGAGTACAAAGTCCATTGGATATGGCATACTCTCTCGACCTTTGAAGAGCGATCCGCGACCTGCATCTCGGACATGCTGTTGCACGTCAGTAATGGTGCATACATGGATGGTGTGATGGCCGCGAAGAAGTTCATCACTCATGTCGATCTCTTGTTCGGCGCCGCAGACGACCTGGACCACCGGCTACAAGTGCGATCTGGCAGAGCTATAGAAAAAGGACCACGGACGTTTGAGACGATTGTGCATCCTGGACTGAGCTACAGCCGAGAGGCCAAACTGCTGTGCAAAAAAGTGGTCGCTTTCTTCCAATTGCTCGCGGAGAACCAAGACAACGGTGTTCGACGGTTGGGAGTCACGCAGGAACTGCTGTCACTGGTGACAGGACTTGCGCACTACCTCAAGCTTATGATCCGTATCTGTCTGTCGGGCGCCTTGAAGCTGGAAAGAGAGACGACCAGCTCGGAGGGCCTTGAAATCTTCCTGGAAGACATCAGCAAATTGGACGAACGGCTAGAAGCTGACTCCCACCGTGACTCTCGGGCAGATGCCGATCTCTACGTCGACAAAACTGCCGACACCTGTGTCGTCTGCAATAAGGCTGTCGAAGACAAGTGCTTCCGTCGCGAGAAGAGAGTATTCCACACGCCATGTGTCTGCTGTTCCAAATGCGGCAAGGACTTTAGCGACGATGTTGGGGAGGCAAGTTGGAGCTCACAGTCGCAACGAGTATGGTGTGAATATCATGCACCAGCAGATGCTCGTTTGGGAGGGTTCACGCCCGTTACGAGGCTTCAGCAATATGTGCATCTACTGCGGGTGGCTCACGCACGCCTGCTCGCGACGCTTCGCACAAGCGGCGCGTTGCCGCACACCAGCGACGACCCCAATCTGCTTGGCTATGACTCGCGAGATGGCAACAATGCACCGGCCGAAAATGGCGCACTCCTGCGATCGAATACACGATCAAGATCGTACGCAGGCAGAACTCCTGGCGCGAGAAATCAGGCCTACGAAGATTCAATGGAGGATACCATGGGCGACATCCGACGCTTACGGAGTACGAGAATGGACAAGCACCTTTCTAACGCAACTCGAAAAGCGCGGACGTCAAGGATCATCGATGGCCCCGAAGGCATGCGTCCCGGCTCTGCTGATGGTGGAGATGGCCGAAGGAAGACTGGCACTTTCCAGATAGTAGAGGATCGTGAAGGGCCTGATTCAGTCACCCAGCTGACGTTTGGCAACCAAGACGCCATGACCTTGGACGACATTCCGAGAATAGTGCAGGCTCAGCAGACCCGAGAACAAAGGCCGAATGCGACGAGGTATGCTAGGTCGCCAATGATACCACAGGAGCCACTACCGAGACTGGTCAACGGCCATACTCGCGATTTCTCGAACGATGCCATGGCAGACAAGATGGAAAGCAGGCCTCCAGGGACCAAGAAGTATTTCTCCGAACTCACAGCCCTAGAGTACTTCATCGTACGGCACGTTGCAGTACTATCGATGGAGCAACTGGTCGAAGGCCACTTCAACCAGGAAGAGCTATTGGACTTGATCGAGACGAAACGGCCGACATTTTGGAGCAAATTCGGGAAGGCGTTCCAAGGCAAGGAGAAAAAGCCAAAGGGACCAAAGAATGCCATATTCGGCGTACCGCTGGAATTGCTACTCGAGCGCGACTACGAAGAAAGCACAGATGGTGTCGGACCTGGCTCTCTCAAGGTTCCCTCACTCGTTCAAGAGTGTATCAGCGCGATGAAGACCATGGACATGTCTGTGGAGGGCGTGTTCCGAAAGAATGGCAACATCAAGCGACTGAACGATGCAAAAGAAGACATCGATTCGAAGGGCTCTGTCGACCTCGACCTCACAAAGGAGAATCCTGTGCAAGTGGCTGCTTTGCTCAAGAAATTCCTCCGCGAGCTACCTGACCCACTGCTGACGCACAAGCTGCACAAGCTGTGGATAACGTCGCAGAGGATTGATGATAGCGAGAGGAGAAGACGGGTGCTTCACTTAACCTGTTGTCTGCTACCCAAAGCACATCGGGACACCATGGAGGTGCTGTTCACGTTCATGAACTGGGTTTCCAGCTTCAGTCATGTCGACGAGGAAAGTGGAAGCAAGATGGACACCCACAACCTGGCCACTGTGATCACACCCAACGTGCTGCACTCCGGCAAGGATACTGTCCCCGTCGATGACAGCTTTTTGGCCATCGAAGCCGTGCACAGCTTGATAGAGTGCAACGAAAGCATGTGCGAAGTAAGTTTTGCTCGGACCTTCCTTCCCTCTATACAATTACTAACCCCATCTCAGGTACCCGAAGACCTCGCCATGATCCTCAACGACTCCTCCCTCTTCAGCAACAGCGCCGACATTACCACCAAAGAAATCCTGAAACGCTATGGCGACCGCGCCAAAGCCCCGACAGCCAATACCGCCTCCTCCACCCCCAACATCGTCATCAACAACGGGACCTCCTCCCCACAAGCCTCGGCTCCGGTTGTCACACGCGTCGACACTGATCCCCACCAGCAAAACGCGTGGCAAAACGAGAGCTCCGTGCGACATGTCGCAGGTGATGGTATGACACCGCCGAATTTACCATATGGAAATCCGAACGGGAGTACGGAGAGTCACGGGAGTCCGAGCCGAGGAGATCGGTCGAGTATGAGGAATGGAGGTGGGAGCGGTTTTGATAATAAACAGCAGCGGTCGATGGCGCTGGCGTAGTTTTGAACGTGAATGGATAGGTTGCATGAATCGTTCTGAACGTGCTGCTTTTGCCGCGTCGTCGTGCGGAGTCATCGGGACAGTGACGAGACTCGAGTACGATGTGCGTTGTGAGAGGACAATGCGTGTCGCGGGCGGAGAGCACGGGAAGGACTGGAGAAGGGGTACCTGGCTCGCAGGAAGTGACGCAGGACAGACGCGAAGCTCGAGATTGACAGGGGAAAGCATTGAGAATGCGATGCTGAAAGCCAGTGTATGGAGATTTTGGATGACAAGAAGGAAAGAAGGCCTTTCCAATGAATGTGTGGTTAGCGGTATGTGAAGGCAGTCCACTGTGGAATGAAATGATTGTCTGCTTTCAAAATGGTCGAATGCGCCATCGAATTCGACATGTTCTATCCTCCTTGACTTATTCCTCGCATTTCAGAGCCTCGCCATTCGAGTACATCCATGTGCAGTTCAAATTCTGACAATCAATTAGACTTCGGCGCCGTGAAACCCTGATCCCCGACTTAAGAAATGCGATAGCTATAGGGATACCCGCTTCTATTTATAGGGTAGAGAAGTCGCTTCCGTTAGAATAAGCTTAGAGTATATATAAGATAGAGGAAGCATTTTGTCTATCGTTAGTAGAGCTATTAGGTCCTATAGAATTCCTAGAAATACGATAGAGGCGCGATTTAATCGTAATTTAATCGCTAACTAGTAAAGATACGATTTCTACGATTCGCGTAATTAAATCGCGCGAATTGCGCCTCTCCTTTTCGTAACGTAGTAGCTAGTAGGGTAAGGATTAGACTAATAGGAACTATAGGTATAACAAGTTACGTTATATATTAATTCTTATAAAAGTAGCTTATATATTTCGAGTTATTAGACTATAATTAGGAGTAGATCGAGTACTTTATCGACCTTACTCTACTATTTACTACTATAACTAGTACTATTAGC
>AFIY01000808.1:0-27415 GCA_000223825.2 Zymoseptoria passerinii SP63 | reverse complement strand
ACCCCCAGACTAACCCCTCTCTCTGCCCCCTCCCAACAGAGGCAAAACCCGCCTAGCAAAATGGTACTCCCCCTACACCGACGCCGACAAAATCAAGCTCAAAGGCGAAGTCCACCGCCTCGTCGCCCCCCGCGACCAAAAACATCAATCCAACTTCGTCGAGTTCCGCGGCTCCTCCAAGATCATCTACCGACGGTACGCGGGACTGTTCTTTTGCGCGTGCGTGGACGCGAATGATAACGCGCTGGCGTATCTGGAGGGGATACATTTCTTCGTCGAGGTGTTGGATCAGTTTTTTGGGAATGTTTGTGAGTTGGATTTGGTGTTTAATTTTTATAAGGTGAGTTTGGTGTCGGGGGGGAGAGGAGGTGTTGATGGACGGTGGGGATGTTGATTTTGGGACAGGTGTATGCGATTCTGGACGAGGTGTTTCTGGCGGGGGAGATTCAGGAGACGAGTAAACAGGTGGTGTTGACGAGGTTGGAGCATTTGGATAAGTTGGAATGAAAAGAGCATGGAGGATTCAAGGGAGGACGAGCATGTCGTCGTGCTCGGTTACGTGTTCGTCCAGCGAACAGAGACACCATCTACGGCATTGCAAGATGTGGACACGGAGGGAGCCAGCGGCAGGACGCCGCCGCCAGCGGCAGGACGCCGCTTGGGAGGACGGCGGAAGATGTTGCATGACTGGAGGGTTTGGACACACGACGAGAATAGAGCGGTCAAGTGGTTGCGGTACCTATGTCCAAGCTTTTGAGAAGCAGAGCCGGTCTGGGACACTGTAGGTCTTTTCTTTTTCCAGGCAGCCTTCGCGAGACCACCGGCTGAGACACCGGCGGTTCATCGAATGGTGAAAGCCGCGAAGCAGGAGGTCGAGGTCGTGGAAGCAGAGATACGTATGAGAATATCGTAATGGAGGTAGAAGCAGTACGGTGCTCGGGTCATACCTGCATCAGATGCAGTGGAAGGTGCATGCCGGGCACGCGCGATACAAGACGGGGTTGAAGTGCTCGAGAGCTCGTATTCGAGTTGTGATACAGATTGGCTACTTCTGACAGTACATCGTCCGTCTCGACGAAGAGGTTGTTGATCCTGTTCATGCAGGTCCGCGGTGAGAATGCGGCGCTCCATCACCGAGAGGAGAACTCGAAGTAAGCCGAAAGAAATGCAACAATCCACCAAGCACCCCGAAGCCACGTGCTCCACTTCAACCTTTCACCACTCCCGTCACTCCTCCCTCCTCACACCCATCAATCCTCATCCTCATCCTCATCATCCACCAAATCAACCAAATCCACCACCCCCTTCGGCACCAACCCCTCCACCAACCCCCTCCCCTCCACCTCCACCGCGCCCTCCTTCCCCACCGCCCTCAACACCACCAACTTATCCCCATCTCCACCCCCTCCACGCCCCCCAACACCAACGCCAAATCCTCGGGATCACTCATCGTCGTCGTCTGAAAGGAATTCCACACCGTCTCGACGGTCGTGAATTGATTCCCCTTGAACCAGACGCGGGTGAGGTGGGTGCCCGGGAGGGATTTGAGGGTGGAGGAGGGACCGCCGGAGAAGGAGTAGGAGGCTTGTTCTTCGGCTGTTGAGGAGGATTCGTCGCTCTTGGTGATGTGGGATTTGGATTTTGAGGCTTTTGGGGTTTTGGTGAAGATTTTGGAGAAGAGGCTGTTGTTGGCAGTTCCATCTTCGTCGAGCAGCTCCAGTCTCTTGCCGGGTTCTTCGTCATCGTCGGAGAGTAGCTCGATGATTTCGGGCTGCGGCTGGAGATTCTGGCGTTGGTCTTCTGTGGCCATGACCGGGCCGGAGGTTTGTGAGTTCCCTGCGGTGGCTTGAGATTCGGCATGATCATCCTCGTCTTCCTCTTCGAGAATCTCAAAGTCTGATGCTTCATCCTCCTGCTCCTCCTGCTCCTCCTGTTCTCCACCGCTGCCGTTGTCAGACTCTCCACTCGAATCGTCGGAAGCTCCAGCTTCTTCGGCGCGTTCGTCAGCTTCGTTCTCTTCGTCGCCTTGTTCAGCATCCTGCGAATCCTGACCAGCAGTGCTCTCTCCGCTGCCTGCGTCATCATCATTCCCGCCTTGATCTTCATTCTTTCCACGCCCATCGCCATCGCGTGCACCCTCCTCGGTCTTGTTCTTCACGGGAAGGTTGAATGCTCCTCTCCGTGCAGCCTCGAACACACCGGTCTGTTCGCCGAGCGTCGCCGCCAGAGCCGTCAAGGGCGTGACCATAAAATCATCCCATGTCAAGGTCGGAGAGTCGGGATCTGACGCCTCGGAGTCCACCGCGGAGGTCCTCTCGCGCTGGTCTTCGTCACTGTCCTCCTCGCTGTCCTCGTCGTCATCGTCTGACATCGCAGCTCCTTCATCAGAGCTCAAGTTGCTTCCAGAGGGCAAAATCTCCTCCTCAGCATCGACGAACACTTCCTCCTCTCTATCCGAGCCGTCTGACTCCGATCGGGAAGGACTCGGAGATCGCAGCGCAACCTGCGTCCGGCCGGGAGGAATACCACGTCCGCCGTCGTCGGCCTCCGTCATAAGCTCCTGATCGTACTCTCCCATCCCATCCGCGCCCCAAATTTCCTTGCGGGAAATGACGGGGAACAGTCTGCGTTGCATCACGCTTTGATAATCACCCATGGCAGTAGGGTGGCCTTGGATGTCATGCTGGTCGTTGTTCTGGTCTTGAGCAGGAACCTGCGCATTGGGCATATCGGTGTCTTCATCACTGTGTAGGAAATCGTCGAAGTTGATGCTGGGTGACGGAGCTGCGAAGTCGGATGTCGGGGCGGCGTACGGGTTTGGGATGGCGTCCTGAAGCTCGTGCTGGATCTGATTCTGCGCTCGAATTTGCTGATCGAGGGGCTCATCGTCGAGGACGGTCCGAGATTCGGGCATGTTGACATGAGATTCATGGTGGTAGAGGTCCATGCTACGGTTGAAGACCGGGGAGCTGAAGTCCGAGTTGGGGCGGAGAGGATTTTTCCAAGGGCTGGCCGATGCCTCTGTAGCGCGGCGTTTGGATAGAGGTGTGTCGAGTGCAGGAGATGACTCGCGCTTACGGGTAGGGCGTGGCGCGGTCGCCATTCTTGACGGAAGTCGAGGCTGTTGTTAGTGTTGATGTTGGAGCTGAGGTTTAATGAAGATTGGTGTTGAGTGTAGGTGATGGTATGTCGATGGAAGAGTGTGGAAGCGAGCGGTGGATTGGTGCCAACGATCAGATTCAGAGGGTCTAGCAGCAGATGTCAATGTCTCTGGTGCTTGTGAGCATGCAAAAGCGAAGCCAGCATGTGACGATCATGGATCGAGGTGAAGTCGTCCGCTGAAGCTTGCAACGGAGTCCGGAGAAAGCAGATGTCACCCCAGAGCAAACGGAACATCTCGCTGCAAATTGCTTCCCATAAGATTTGCCGCAAACAATATCCGCCTTTTGCGCAGCTCAAACGGGAGCCAGGAACGGGAGTAGTCTTCGAAAATCGTAGTAGTGGAGCGGAGCGCATCGGATCCGGACCAACTCGGTTTCCACATTGAGGATGCCTCGAGTGAATGGCATATGCCAAAGAGTGAAGCACAGCCCCATAGCTGTCAGGTGAGCAAGTCTCGAATGATTCACCTTTTGGTGCCCGAGCTCTTCATTGCTTCAAGCTCTGTCAACTTCCACTGTCTTCTCTCTCTCTCTCTCTTCCTCTCTTCCTCTCTGCATCTTCCTCTCAACATCCACCATTCAACATCATCATCTTCAATCAACACACCCAAACAACACTCCTCCAACCCACAGCACATTCAACATGTCAGACACCGCCACTCCCAACAAGGGCGCCGTCAAAGGCTGGACCGAAGCCGAAAAGGTACTTCTTCGCCCGACCCAGTCTCTCGTCCACTGACCAACACGCCCTCGCCTCCCAGCTCGGCCTCTTGTTCCAGATCATCGAGAAGTCCGGCACCATCCCATGGCCCGAGCTCACCTTGCCAGAGGGCCGCACCCAAAAGGCCTGCCAGGTGATGGTGGACAAGGAGAAGAAGAAGGTCCGCGACGCCAAGGCAGCCAACGGCGAAGCCGCTCCCACCACCGCCACCCCTGCCACCAAAGGCAAGGTACGTCCTTCTCCTTCTTCTCCTTCACGCGCGACGGCGATGGAGACCGGCGGATTCAGCTTGTCCGCGGCGATCTCCCAGTTGGCTGACCAGGTTATCTTGACGGAGCAGAAGCGCAACGCCAAGGCTGCTGGTGAAGGTGGAGAAGAGGACGACAACGAGACCCCGGCGAAGAAGCCCAAGACTCCGCGCAAAAAGAAGACTCCAGTCAAGGTCGAGGCTGAGGGGGATGACGGCGAGGAGGAGACCAAAGCTGAGAAGGGCGAGGAGGGCGGCGCTCAGATGAAGGGAGAGGAGGACGGGGACATGTTGCTCGATTGAGCAAGAACTGGCTTCACATAGATCTCATGGCCTGCGCGCGATGGCTTGCAGGCGTTTTTGATTTTTCACCCTGCGACATGCGGATTGGAAGAAATATTGCTGCTGCTGGGTGGAGAAGGAGAATGGTCGCTGACGAAGCCTTGCCTTTGCTCTTTGCTCTTCTCGTCTACTACTTACGAGGATTTGACACACCACAGCGATCGTGGATACAACACAGACCAGAATGGAATCACGTACTGCGAGATTATTCTCACGTCTCATCACTTCCCTCCTGCCCAAATCCAGTCATGTCCTTCCAGTCGCGAGTCAGGATGAAGAATGTCATGGCATGCATGTTGATGCTCTCCCCATGCCTGAAGGTGTAAGAAGGGGCAGGTGAAGTCGGGTCGCCAAAGTTTCGGTTCCTGGAAGCTTGGACTCCAGGATCCTCCCGAGTGAGTGAGAGTCCTCCATCACAGTGTCGGTTTTCCCTTCAACGCTGCGCAATATCTTCCCGTCCTCTTCCAGCCGGGGACAACGAACGATCAACTTTTGTCCTGTCTATATGCTCGCTGGTAGTGCTTACCGCCGGACGCTCCCATCGCTGTCTTGGAACATTACCTTGCCCTCATTGACGACTGCCACATTTTCCACATCAACATACTCGACTGCACGCCCACAGCGCAGCGACCATCTCGCACGACCTCACCCGATTCACGCATTGCATACATCGTCCTACGCAAACACCCAGCACATCTCCAGATCTCTGCGTTACCTCCTCAAAACACCTCCGATACCCGCCTCTCGGTCCCTCGCAATGGACCACACTCCCAAGCGAAAGCAACCACCAACGTCCACGGCCTCAGACCGACCTTCAAAACAAGTTCGAAGACCCGCACCTGTAGAGATGGAGAATGGCAACGCAAAAGGACTGAACAATGGCGTGACGACTTCTGCGGCGGATACACCGAATGGCTACGATTCGCCTGGGCAGGACGAGATGGACGAGGACGAAGGTCCTCTCGTACCGGCCATAGCAACGGCGGATACAGCAGAGTGGCAAGCGACGATTGAAAAGGTCGTGCGCAACGTCGTCAGCATCCACTTCTGTCAGACATGCTCCTTTGACACAGACTCGGCAATCTCAAGTGAGGCAACTGGGTTTGTGGTGGATGCTGAGCGCGGATACATTCTCACCAACCGTCACGTCGTGGGAGCGGGACCTTTCTGGGGCTACTGCATCTTTGACAACCACGAGGAGTGCGATGTCTACCCGGTTTACCGTGATCCCGTCCACGACTTTGGTATTCTGCGCTTCGACCCGAAAGCGATCAAGTACATGCCATTGGCTTCTCTCGTCCTGCGACCGGATCTTGCAAAAGTTGGATCGGAGATCAGAGTGGTGGGAAACGACGCCGGTGAAAAGCTCAGTATCTTGTCAGGTGTGATTTCAAGGTTGGACAGGAATGCGCCGGAGTATGGAGAGGGATACAGCGATTTCAACACAAATTACATTCAGGCTGCGGCAGCCGCTTCAGGTGGATCTTCAGGCTCTCCGGTGGTGAACATTGATGGTTTTGCAGTCGCGCTGCAGGCGGGTGGAAGAGCCGACGGAGCTGCGACGGATTACTTTCTCCCTCTGGACAGACCGTTGCGAGCACTTGAGTGCATAAGAGCTGGAAAAGCCGTGGATCGAGGTACAATCCAGACACAGTGGATACTCAAGCCATTCGACGAATGTCGGCGGCTGGGCCTGACCAGTAACTGGGAAGATCAAGTACGAAAGCAATTCCCGAAAGAGACGGGTATGCTGGTGGCAGAGGTCGTCCTGCCGAAGGGACCAGGTCATGAGAAGCTCGAGGAAGGAGATGTGTTGTTGCAGGTCAACGGCGAGCTGCTCACGCAGTTCGTGCGTCTGGACGACATTCTTGACAGCAGCGTGGGAGGTCAGGTCAAGCTGTTGATTCAGCGAGGAGGAGAGGATATAGAGGTTGAGCTCAGAGTCGGCGATCTTCACGCCATCACACCAGATCGGTTCGTCTCAGTCGCAGGAGCCGCCTTCCACAACCTTTCCTATCAGCAAGCACGTCTCTACGCGATCGCCATACAGGATGCCGGCGTGTACTGCTGCGAGGCGTCAGGCTCTTTCCGCTTCGATGGATCGGAGTATGGCTGGCTGGTGCAGTCCATTGACCAAAAGCCAACACCCGACCTCGACACGTTCATCGAAGTGATGAAGAAGATCCCCGATCGTGCAAGAGTGGTCGTCCGATACAAGCATCTCCGCGACATGCACACCCTCAACACTAGCATCATGCTCGTCGACCGCCACTGGCATAGGAATATGCGAATGGCTGTACGGAACGATAAGACTGGTCTTTGGGACTTCACCGATTTGAGTGAACCTCTTCCGCCAGCAGACCCGGTGCCGAGGAAAGCCAACTTCATCTCGATGGAGGGGGCTACACACAAGGCAGCCGTTTCCATCATCCAATCTTTTGTTCGAGTGTCTACCAGTCTGCCGGTCAAGATTGATGGGTTTCCCAAAGCAAGGAAGATTGGCTTCGGACTGGTGATTGATGCGGAGAAAGGTTTGGTGGTTGTGTCTCGTGCAATCGTACCATACGACATGTGCGACATCTCCATTACCATCGCCGACTCGATCATCGTGGAGGGCAAAGTGGTATTCCTTCACCCTCTGCAAAATTACGCCATCATTCAGTACGATCCCAAGTTAGTCGACGCTCCAGTCAAATCCGCTAAACTCGCCACAAAATCGATCAAGCAGGGCGAGGAGACCATCTTCTTCGGCTTCAACCAGAATCTCCGACCTGTCGTGGCGAAGACCGCAGTCACCGATATCACGACTGTTGCCATCCCGGCCAGCGCTTCGACACCTCGCTATCGTGCCGTCAATCTTGACGCCATCACTGTGGACACATCGCTCAGTAGCCAGTGCGGCAGTGGAGTGCTCATCGCCGAAGACGGGACCGTTCAAGCTCTCTGGCTGACCTATCTGGGTGAGCGCAACCCGCACAACAGCAAGGATGTCGAGTATCATCTCGGATTCGCCACGCCCGCCCTCTTACCTGTCATCGAGCAGGTCAGGAGCGGCGCAAAACCCAACCTCCGCATTCTCAATCTCGAAACACAAACCGTTCAAATGTCTCAATCGCGCATCATGGGCGTATCGGAAGAATGGATCGAGCGCGTCGAGAAAGAAGATCCAGAACGCCATCAACTCTTCATGGTCCGCAAAGTCGACGCCGACGCCGACCAACAGCGCCCTTCATCTTCCTCCACCTCAGACCCCACAACCAACACCACCTCCTTCGAAGAAGGCGACATCATCCTCACCCTCAACGACAAACTCATCACCCGCGTCTCCGACATGGACCTCATGTACACCTCCGCCTCCCTCACCGCCTCCATCATCCGCGCCCAACAACCCCTCACCCTCACCGTGCCCACCGTCCCCACCGAATCCCTCGAAACCTCCCACCTCTTCGTCTTCTGCGGCGCCATCCTCCACCGTCCCCACCACGCCGTCCGCCAACAAATCTCCAAACTCCACTCCGACATCTACGTCTCGGCGCGCTTCCGCGGATCGCCCGCGTACGCGTACGGTTTGGCGCCGACGAATTTCATCATGGCTGTCAATGGACGGGCGGTCAAGACGATTGAGGACTTTAAGCGGGAAATCGCGATGATTGAGGATAATACGTATTTTCGACTCAAGGTCATGACGTTTGATAATGTGCCTTGGGTGGCGACGTTGAAGAGGAATGAGCATTATTTTCCTACGGTGGAGTTTGTCAAGGATGAGAGGGAGAGGGAAGGGTGGAGGAAGGTGAGTGTGGGGTTGAAGGGGAAGGAGGGTGGAGATGCGGATTTGGGGAGTGAGGTGGCGATTGTGGGGGATGAGGGGAACGTGGAGGTTGATGGAGATGAGGTTGTTGGATGAGGAGAGAGGTTGAAGAGGAAGGCAGGACGAAGATGGGTGTTGTTCCGAAGAGTGAACTATTTGCATTCTCGGTAAACTCTCACATGGTGTACAACACAAGAGAAGATCGAATTTATAGATCAGAGGAGAACACAGCAGGTACTCAAAAGCTAGACTATCGTATCTGAGCTAGGTTGCCGATTCTCGGACAGCCTGATTCAAAGTCAACCCCTTCGCTCCGGCAAAGTGTCTTTCTTACACGTTCAGAAAATTTCCCGCTGATGAACAGGTTGCGATCTGTATCGAGCTCACAAAGTCGTAACAACAGTCTCTCCATCCGCATACGTGTGTGTCACCACCCTCGCCATAAATGTCGCGGAGGCTGAAGTATCCTGAGCGGACTGAGAGTCTTCGGCGGTGGATGATGGGCTGTCTGTCTCGCTGGCACTACCATCGGTCATTGACTCCGCAGTGGACGAGTCGTCAGAGTCTGCTGTGCTAGAGGGAGTGTCGGAGTCCGAAGAGGGAGTGTCGAAGTCCGAAGAGGAGGCATCAGTAGGCTGGAAGTCGGAGGCGTCGGTGGTAGTTGCGTCGCTGGGAATGGTGACAGTGGTGGCCTGCGCGTTGTTCGCGCCAATGTCACTGTGTGGCAAACCTCCCGGCGTGGTCGTCTCGATCTGATCCGTGGGAACTCCAGCGCCCGAGCTGACTGGCAATCCTCCTGGTGTCGTCTGCTCCGCAACCAATCCGTTCACAGTAGACGTGACAGGCGCCATAGTGACTGTAGTCTCCGATGGTTCGCCGTCGGTCATGCGGACGCCCTGCATCTTGTAGCACATCCAGCTCTTTGCGATGCTACCGAACGTGATATCCTGCAAGTCTGCGTAGCCCGGGTAGATTAGGGGCTCGGACTGCTGGCCTTCGCAGTACTCCTCGGTGTAGAGAAAGCAGATCTGATTTGGAGATGGGCCGGCGGAGGTGACTTGGGAGGTGAGGCCGTCTGGAAGTTTGGACGCTGGAGGAGAGGAGGGGAGCAGGTCAGTGAAGTGCCAAAGTGAAGTGACGAGGAAAAGCATACCGCACTGTCCGCTCGGGTTGCACAGGTTCATGCCCTCACCGAGCCAGCCGATGGCGTTGGTGAAGTAGATGCAAGTCTGATCATCGGCGGGCTCCCACGACGAGCTAGTCACGGCATCGTCGGCAGTGGTCGATGAAGAGATGGAGACGGTGGACGAGATCGGAACGACGGAGACGGCCTGAGGCGGATCCTGGTTCGGGTCTGCTGGCTGCCACTCGTCGCGAGGAAGAGGTGGTGCCGCGGTGGCGGAGAAGATGGTGCTGGCCAGCACAGCGGTGATGGCGAGGAGATGCATGTTGCTGGTGGAGGAGTTTGATGGAGGACAAGGTGCGGAATGTCTTGAGGATAATGTTCCTGAGCGAATGTGTGTGAGATGAGTTGGAGAGAAGAGTGAGGAAGAGATGGAGGTTGGATCGCCGTTCAGAGTCGTGGTGAACGGAAAAGAAGAGGTTGGTGGATGGAAGAAGAGACGAGTTGTCAGATGAAGTTTTGTTCGGTCGTCGTCACACAGATAATTTCGGGCAGGTGCGTGGGCAAACGCGTGTCCGAAAGAGTTGGTCGACGGATGACGGGTTGGCGAGTCTGAGAGGGAAGGAAAGAGTGGAAAGGAAAACGGAAAAGTAAAGTATGTTGGGTATCTCACAGTATGCAGTCTTTTGGTTGGATCACGTCTGGCTCGAATGTAACGACTTTCAAGCATATGCTGCCTCACGCGACAGTGCGGTCATTTCTCCAGCGTGCGAAAGGTCTCGACTTGACGATCCTGCTCAGAGGCACGCTGTTTCCATCCGGGATGTCGTGATGTCCTCGCGCAGGCCGAAGCTCTTGCTTGAAAGACCTCTTTCCCCGACTCAGAAGCCTTCTTGCCCTCTCATATCCCGTCTTTGGGCTCCGGAATTGGCTGAATGTCCGGTTCCTCGAACTTGACCTTCTTGCCGTTGCCGTTGCTGCTTCCACTTGTTCCGAACCCCTCCGCGACATCCACCTCATCAATCGCCTTCCTCTTTCCTTTGCCCTCGACCACTGGCTCGACGTTCTTCGCCTTTTTCTTCTTCACCATGCCCGTCAGATCATTCGCCTGCGCCGTGGCATTCGCCAACCGCTTCTGCGCATCCGCCTTGCTTTCTCCCAGCATCGCTCCAAGCACACCCTGCAACGCCGCGTCGGCACCTCCTTCTCCTGCAGGTCCCAGCGCACCACTTTGCAGAGCGGACAAGCTCTTTGCTGGCTTGCGGAGATCCTCCAACCGCTGCTCCATATCTGCTACCAGTTCCTTGACATTCTTGATTTCGGCCTTTGCATGTTCCAGCTTTGCCTCGTCTTTCAGCTCACCCAGAGCTGCTTCCTCCTTGGTCACCCTCGCCCTGCACGACGCGATAGCCTTCTCCATCTCTAGCGCTGCCTCGCCTCGCATTTCCTCGTCCACTTCCGCCACAGTCTCTCCACCGTCAGCATTCTCAGAAGTGGAAGTCACGCTGGCGAATTCCAGTGCAAGAGAGAGTTTGTAGTGTGCTTCAGCAACAAGGCTGGATTCGACCGGGTAGAGCGTCAGTTTGAGGGTGAGAGAATCTCGCGTATCGGAGATCGCGTCAGTGAAGCGTTCGTTCTCGAGGGAGATCTCTGCTTGGAGGTCGTGGGTGTCAGCCAGACGTTCGCGGAGGATGCGTACTTCTGTCGATGACTTTGCGGCGACTTTGGATTCCTCAATCGCTGCAATCTTGCGGCTGAGGAGAACCCGCGCCATGTCCAGAATCTCGTAGGCTGTCTGAAAGTCGTCGTCTTCTTCTTCCTCTCCCTCCTCGCCATCCGCAGCATCCGAATCTTCAGAGTCTGTCCAATTCTCGTCGCCGGTGATTTGGAAATATGGCTTGTTGATTGTGTCATCCTCCTTCTTGATGCTGTCCTTGTTCTCGACCGCGGCCTCCACCACATCCTCCGCTAGCTTCTGTTCGCCAGACTTGATTGCATCGCCGATCAAGCTACTGCTACCTTTACCAGCGTTATCCTTGGACTTTGTAACCTTTCGCCTTTTCCTCTTTGGCTCTTCGTGACTCGCGACTTTCCCGCCCAGCACATCTGACTGCGATATTGCGAGATGATAGAGACATCGGCCGTATTGGTAAAGCACATCGGCGTTGTCCGGCGACATTTCTCCGTTGACCTGATCTTGGATCTCAGCGGCCTCACTGAAGGCTTCTGCAGCCGCACTGTAGTTCTTCAACGAGTATTGCTGAGTCGCTTCAGCCTTGAGCTGGTCGAGTTTCACTCCGAGACCGCCTTCGGGGATGTTGGCTTCGGGCGCCATATTGGCGGTGAGTTCACTGTCGGCCATGTTGATGAGAGATCGAGGAGGCGAGAGTGATCTGTCGGCGTATGATGGTGAGGACAAGGTGCGGAGAAAGAAGTTGGTTTGTACGTCGCAGATGCTCAAAGCTTGGACCACTTTCAAGAATCGCGTCGCGTCGAACTGGAGCGCGTCCAACTTTGATCCGCATCCCACTTCATCCACCACCGACATGTGAAAGGCAGCGGAATTGTTCGACATGCCCAGTACCTTCCAAACCACATCGACCATGGCGGCCGACCCGCCAGCATACTCATCCTCTCCAGCCTTCGCCACACCGCTCCACCCTCTTCCCAACAAAAACGCTGCACGACCAATTGCTCCTCCGCCAGTGTTCAAACCCTCTGTCGCAACAGTACTCCCGATCCTGCTTCCACCACCAAGACTTTGCCCTCTCGCCTTCCGGACATTTACGAAGAAGCATAACCTCTCACTCCACTCAAGCGCACTCCAATCTCTCTCGACCTTCATCGGAAGACATTGCGGATCCAGCTGGAGGGAAGAGGGGACTGGGGAGAAAGTCCTCGAGGAGGTTGCAAAGCTATGGAAAGCCGAGACGGGACCGGTGATTGTGGAAGATGGCGAGCGACTCAAGACAATATTGCGGACACTCGAGGGTAGCATGGTTGGAGGGAGAATCGGAGCAGCAAAAAGTGGAGGACCGAACAGTCTAAGTCTGAGCAGACAGACGAGCTTCGCATTTGGCAACGATAGTGCCATTGACTTGTCTGATCGGCCGAGCTTGGAACGAAGTGGCAGCAGCTTTGGGCTCAGTGGCCTACGTGTGGACTCACAGGGAGAAGAGGAGGGAGAGGAGGAAGGACGAGACGCCAGGAGCTGGCTCAAGGTGGTGTCGGCGTTCGAACAGCCACGGTTCACCTACGATGTGGACAAGAAGCACTTTCTTTCAATCTCAACGAAGCCAAGCATGTTTCCATCACCATCACACAAGACGAGGTTATTCAAGGAGAGGTACAACATCATTCAGCAACGATTACAGCGGAATCCGATCTTTCAGGCGCCGAGCTTCTCAGCGGGACAAAATAATGGAGTGGCACGGGAGAGAGGGAGGGATGCGGCGAGGGAGTTCTACAAGCTGACACCAATTGCGAATCTACTGGGAAGAGGTGGCAGTTCACATACACTGTTGGGAATGCTGGTCATCGCACCGACGGGAACGCTGGCCTTGAATGATCTGAGTGGGAGCATCTCTCTGGACCTCCAACACGCATCTCCCATCGGAGGAAACGTTAGTGACGCATACTTCTGTCCGGGAATGGTCGTATTGGTGGACGGGGTGTACGAAGAAGACTGGGCAGGAGCAGGATCAAGTGGGTTGGGTAATACGGGAGGTGTCGGAGGATCTATTGGAGGGAGATTTGTTGGGTTTGAGATTGGCGGACCACCGGTCGAGAAGCGAGACGTCTCTCTCGGCATCAATCTTGCATCTGGAGATCAGGGAGGAGGATTTGGTTGGATCGACTTCCTTGGTCAGGGCTCTGATCGAGCAGTTGGGACTCGAATGAAGAAGCTCGAGCGGAGACTCATGGGACCGGAAGCCGAGATCAGCAGAAACACAACTCATAAGACCGTCATCCTTTCGGAAGTCACTCTCGACCAGCCCTCCACTCTCTCAGCCCTCCGGAAAGTCCTCGAGGAATATGCAGCCGCGGAACAACCGCCGATGGCCTTCATCCTCGCTGGCGACTTCTCTAGCAAGGCAGTCATGGCCGGCGCAGGCACGGGTTCAATCGAATACAAGGAGCTTTTTAACGAACTCGCCGCTCTACTCTCGGACTTTCCCACACTCCTCCGCAGTTCTACTTGGGTATTCGTTCCCGGTGATAATGACCCTTGGGCATCGTCTTTCAGCGCCGGAGCAAGCACTCTCATTCCTCGCGAAGGTGTGCCGGAGCTCTTCACAAATCGCATTCGCCGCGCTTTTGCGACTGCCAAGACTGAACTCGGTGCGTCGAAGAAAGGAGAAGTCGATGGCGAAGCAATTTGGACATCAAATCCCGCTCGTCTAAGCCTTTTCGGTCCCGCTCACGAAGTCTTGGTCTTCCGCGATGACATCTCTTCTCGTTTTCGAAGAAATGCCATCCGTATCGGCCAGGCTGTACAAGACGAGGAGAGCCAACAAGCTCCTGCCGACGACTCCGAATCTCAGCTTCATCACCGCGATGCAGACGACGACATCACCATGTCGGGTGCCCTCCCATCGACCGAGAATTATATTCCCGAGAACACTCCTGCGCCTCTGCCCGGTCCCCTCGCCGCCTCTCCAGAATCGACCTCCCTTTCCTCCGCTAAACGCCTCATCCTCTCCCTTCTGCCGCAATCGACTCTATCACCTTTCCCGCAGACGATCCGACCTGTACACTGGGCCTATGCACCTAGCGCACTTTCGCTGTATCCGCTGCCGCATACCTTGGTCTTGGCGGATCCGGATGAGGGCGCCTTCTGTATCACGTACGAGGGTTGTCATGTCATGAATCCGGGCAGGTTGGTAGAAAGGGGTGGCGGAAGAAGGAAGAGGGTAGGATGGGTGGAGTATGATGGGTGGACGAAAAGGGGAACTGTTAGGGATGCGTGGATAGGATAGACCAGTGGCGTTCAGATATATAATGATTGTGGGAATGCTTGGATCATTGCGGTGGCGTTTCTGGACAAACGCCATGACAGGGGCAGACAGGATTTGATGTATATGGAAGACTTGCATATTCTTGCGTTTCTACCGTGTTCGCAAACGAGTACGGCTCCGAATCAAGCGTGTTGTTGCGTGACAGAGGAACAGGATCATATTGCGCACGTCGAGTCTTATGCGCTTCAGCTTGACCTCCCTCGTAATCAGGCATCAACGGTTCCAACATCACAATGTTTGCAACATCTCGATCGATGCAACCATCTGCGATCGATTCGAAGCCAGCATTGAATGCTGCAAGAGGCTGTATAAGACAATCGATCACGGTCTTCCTCTACTCCCGAGCAACTGTCTACGAGCGTCCATTAAAGCTACTTGACCCCCAGCTTAAACAAGAGTATCGCATAACATGTAAGCCCTCGATATCATCTACACACTTTAAGTCATACGATTGGAACTCACATCCCGTCTACCAGGGGCTCCTCTGCCAGCAAACAGTCTGCCTCCACTGCACCCTCTCGTGCTCCCTCGCCAGCACAGCTCTCTCCACGTCCACGACCCGATACCCCTGAACAGGAAGATGGTCAATCTGCGGGACTCTCAAATCCTGCGCACCAGTCCACATCCAAATCACCATCTAACCCGAAGTCGTCTCCACCGTTCAACTACGCGGAGTATGAATACGAATATACCTATCCCTTTTGCCCTTGCTGCCATCGAGATTGGAGAGTCTCGTGTGACGATCATCGGCATGTGGTGATTGACGAGAATGGTAAGCGACGGCGGGAGGAGCAGCAGACGCAGGATAGTGGAGAAAGCATAGAGCGAGACACAAAGATGCCAGAACGGAACGGGCGAAGGGAGAGGGATATGGTCGACTTGGAGAGAGTGCTAATGTGGCCAAACGTGGTTTGACTTTGGACATTGATGACAGGTTGACGTATAATGCAGGGTGTTGTGCTGTGGTGAGGTTGGCGTCTTCTGGTCTGTGGTATAGGCCGTCACCAGGCAAGGAGTTTTGCAGACCATGAGCGCTTGATTTGATGGTCTCGATCGGTATTGTACAACCTCTACTACCTCTCAAACAAGACTTGCAGAGAATCGATTTTACGCCTTTCCCAGCGCCAGACGAACATCATCCTCCCTTGCTTCCTCGTTCAGTCCAAACCCAAGTACTTTTCTTCAAACACTCAATGCTCGTCATCCTCCGTGAAGCTCTTGCTGAATTTCACCAACGAACTAAAGTCCTCCCAACCCAGCACCCGATTCTTCACCAAGACCTTCTCGGCGTCGCCTGCCTGACCCTTGGCGACCAACCAGCTCTGCGGCCGCAAACTGAACTTGCCATTCTCCATCACAAGCTGCGTGCGCTCCGGCTTCGGCTCACCGAACTCATTGAGCCTGTATCCACCATGCGGCGGCTCGATGTCCTCCACGCCGTGCTCCGTCAGCGCATCGAAGCGCTTCTCGCTTCGCTCCAGAATGTCCACGTCGATCGTGTGAAGGGCGAAGATGCGGTAGACATGAATCTTGCGCGTCTGGCCGTGACGACGTACCCGGCCGATTGCCTGGGCCATGGTTGAGTCGTAGCCGTATTGCGTCTCGCGAAGCAGTGGGGAGAGGAAGATGACGTGGTTTGCGTTCTGCAGGTTGATGCCCGCAGCCGTCTCGTCAGAGGCATTGAGCACAATGACAGTCTTTTTGTTGTGCCCAGTAGACTCGCGGAAGTCTTTGATCTGATCGCCCGCATTGGCGGCAGCCTTGACGACCACGGCAGGCATGGACTTCTCCTGTAGGGCGACCTCGACCTCGTCGAGTTGATTGGTGAACTGCACGAAAAGGACTGCTTGCTCTCCTTTCTGCTGGATGCTGGCGAGCAGATTGACAGCGGCTTCGATCTTGCCTCCATATTTCGTGATGGTTGGCGGCTGTCGATCCGGCCAGAGGAGGTGAAAGTGCAACATCGGCGCACTGCAGCCACCGCCGGGGCACTTCGTGATCTCGTGCGCCTTCATGTCGTCGTAGCAATCACGACAGACCATGTGGCCGCAAAGCGCCGACACGGCAATCCGGGCAGACTTGTGATGGCAGTCTTCACGATCGCACAGCGCTTTGGCCTGCGATACGAGGAGCAGATTACCAATGTAGCGACCCGAGCGCTTCTCGACTAGCAATTGCTCGCATTTGGAGCTCAGGTCAGCCGTGAGCGCCCGAGCGCCTTGTGCCTTGACTTTATTGCCGTCCTCGTCAAATGTGATGGTGGCGCTCTTCTTGACCCTCACGCCCTTTGCGCGTCTGGCGATGTCCAGGATTGCTTCATTCACATCATGGTCACCAAGAGCGCCGTCTTCGAGGCGATCCAGCCACTTCGCGAAATTGCCTTCCTCGGTGCCTTTCGCTTGAGCAACTGCAACGGGGATCTGGTTGGACAGGATGTTCTGGTATTTGGCCACACGATCAAGAACGATGCTCTGCAACCCAAGGCCAGAACCGATGGTGGAGCGATCAGAGTAGGCGGCGACTTTGGAGAGCGCTTCTTCTGCTGTGGAAGAAGAAGACACCGCTGCTCTGAATCGCACCTCACGGTCCGAAGCGCCTTTGCCCTTTCTGATTTTCATGGCCAACGAGTTGAGATGCTGGCAAAGTTCAGCGAATAGCGCTCGATGGTCAAGGTCCAGCGTTACCGGGAGAAGGTGCTCTTGGATAGGGAATTCGTTCACAGCCATGAGGTTTCTCCGCATGAACGCGTCGAGGAACCGCTGGTCTAGTTCATGGATCCGATGATGCATCAAATGGGTTGTCGCCTGCCGCATCGTATCAAACAGCTCGAAGCTGGTCATGTCTTTTCTCAACTCCCTGACGCTGCTCTTCTTCATCAGACCTCGGGAATCACTTCCGAGCGGCAGCGGTACACCGAGCAAAGCGCCGATCTGTGCGAGCTCGTAGAAGTCTTCCAGTGGCGGCGTCGCAGACAATCCCCATCGCTTCGTGCTCTTCAAGGAGTTGATCACTGCGGCCATCTTCGAATCGTTCTGATGAAACTCATCCACGATAATGCGATTCCAGTGAAACAGCTGAAAAAGTGGGTCGCCGACATGGTCGGTGGAGACAGTGTCATTCGCGAGGCTCTTCTCTGGCGCAGCAGCGTGCTTCTTGGCCTTGCCGTTGACGTACGCTTGACCCTTGAGGCGCTTCGACGGAACGTAAGAGTTGAACCCCGAATCCTTGATTCTTTCGGCGTACTTGGACTTGATATGCTTACGCAGTGTCGACTCACCCTGCTCACGCCAGATCCTCAAGTGTTCCGGAATCTGCTTGGTGGCGAAAGCGAGCCAGTTTGCAAGCTGACGCCCACTGTTGAGCGTGAATGGCGCGGGAACAGCACCAAAGGCCGCGAGTCGGTCGATACATGAGGCGTTGATGAGTACAGCGTTGCTCACCACGACCACACGCGCCTTCTGGAACCCGGAAATCGTCCTCTTCGAGAGGTCGCCCTGGGTTTTGATCGCTATGATCAAGCCCTCGTACTGTGGGAGCTTTTCGTGGATTTCGTCAACCCACTGCTGCACGAGTGATGCTTGACAGATGATCAGAGTCGCAGCAGTCGTGAGTAAGCCTTTGGCTTCTTTCTCCAACTCTTCGCGAATAGCCTCTGGCCCCTGGTCAAGGAATTCGGCATGGATAAGGGCCAGACTGGTGATCGTCTTTCCGAAACCCGGATGATCAGCGCAGATGCCGCCGCGGACGACCAACTCAGTTTGTGCGCGTGCTTCAGCTCGCCAGCCAAGCGTTGGGATGACTGCTTCTTCAGTCTCGCCAATCGTAAAGCTAACCCCCTTTTCCTGTCGTAGCATCCAGGCGAGGGACATCAATTGCTTCGGAAAGAGATCAATTGTCATACCCAGCTCGTCAGCGTAGGGCGTGAGACCGCGTGTATCCAAGATCTTGAAGGGCTTGAACTTGAAAACCTCTGACGGCGTCGTCACAAATCTCCAGGAGTACGTAACTGGCGCTTCAGTGTCGGCTGGAAGACGAGCACCAGCTCGGTGCGCGAGAGTGATCACGTCGACGCCCAGGCTTAAGGTGCAGTCGCTGTGCCCCTTCTCGTGATCCACAATAACCGATACGGGCTCATGTCGAGCTTTGATTCGTCTCTCATACAGCGCAGCCGCCTTCGGGTCTTCGAATGGCTTCAAATCGGTCCCGTTCTCACTCCATGCCCATTGTAGCGCAGGGCGCTCAGGAGCACACATCAGACAGCGATCGTGCACGGCCTTATTATCAAGGTCCATCCAGCTACCACCCACAGTCTTCAAATGCCTGCGCATTTCCTCAAAGAGCCAGGCATGGTCATGGAAAAACCCGGCATCTTTCGAGCTGAAGAAGCTTCGCCCACAGTCCAAGACAGCACCAACGTCGTGCTTTGGCAGCGTGCAGGCCAGCAGCACTTCCAAGTCGGAACAACTCGAAGAAACTGCTAGACTGCTGTATTTCGCTGCGGAAACCTCAACCTGGTTCGGCACGATGTTGAGTGAGGCCTTGAAGGGTGCCCAGGACTCGTCAATGATGATGACTGCCTCCTCCGCATCGGCCGTCGGAAGGCCTGACTTGGTCCAAGGCCGCCATGAAGCAGCTACACGACCGAGGATGGGCCGCACCTCATCCGGCTCGAGTAAAGCGATGTTGATGTGGGTCGTGAAGACGAAATTGTCCTCGTTCGGATCTCCAGTTCGAGTTGGGTCCAGGAAGAGAAAGATAGGTTCGGTAGTAGGTCCAACGATTTTCTTGTACAGCGAGTCACATGCTTTGCCGCACCGCGGGAGGTATTGATATTTCCCTGTAAGGCTGCTGACGCTGGAGGTCTTGTCGTCACTTACGATGGTCAGAAATTCCCACACTCGATGGTCGGTGAAGTCTGGCATGCCGTTGCGCGACCACCACGAGGCGATTTGTCTGCCGCTGCCGGTAATGGTAACATTGCTGCTCGTCTTCCTCGGTGTTTTACACGTCCATTCGGTCGGACAGATCGTGTCTGCGACAATGCTTCTCGCAACAGGCTGCTGCAAAAGCTTCCGTAGTTTGTTCTTGCCTGGCAATTCTTTGTCCGGAACAGCGTAAAGGCGCCACTCTGCGCTGTGCCTGTCTGAGATGACGAGGTCCAATACCGCCGCCATGGATCGATAGGAGATAGTCCAGCAGTGAGTTCGTCGTACACGCTGAAACGAGAACGTGTCTTGCAGTGCGTGTTTGAATGCTTCATCGTACGCAGCATCACCAGTCGACGATGTCGCGACGTGCGTTAAACTTAGCCGAAGCGGCATCTTGCAGCGAACGTGGTCTTCAAACGCGGCCGGGAGCTCGCGATCTGCCTTGTGCTGCTGCTTGTAGTTGTGTGCAGGATTCCCTCCGCAAGCAGTGCAGGTTGTGTGCCCACAGTCAGCGCATTGTTGGATGGGCTTGTCCGCGATACCACACTCCGTCTCGCAATAGCATCGGCGCATGGACGACTCGGCGAGACGAAGAAGCATTGGAATGTCGACCGTTGTAGCCACGAAGTCTTTGACCTTACTGGCTCCACCTTTGAGGACACGCCGCGCGGATTGAGCGTGAGTCGTTGTGCACGCTCGCGTGTTCGTGCCACTGCCCAGTCCTCCATAGCCAGCGATGATCGAAGCCAGGATTGAGGAGCCGATGACCGTGCTTGACATGGCGTTGCCTGCAAGATCTTGAATCTCGGCCTGAGTTTCAGTGGTAAAAGAGATCTTGCTGAGGGGTATTCCTTGAAGCTTGATCATCTCTTCGGATGTCAGAACACGGCAGAGGTCGGTCACGAAGTACATGCCACTGGGAGTGACGCAGCCAGCAATGCCGAAAGGACGATGATCCGTTTCACGGTAGATGTTCTGCGAGAGGTCAAAGATGCGGCTCTTGAATCGAGCATCGTACATTGCAGGAGGCAGAGCCTTCCGCAGCACTGCTCCATCGATGGTATCCAAGACGCGCTCGACTTGTTTTTGAAACCAAGCTTGATGACCGTGATCTGGCGGGAGCATTGAGCCGCTTTCGGACCAGTGCGTGATTGGTCGGGCGTACCCAAGACGCTTCTCTTGTCGGTATTCTGATTGCGTGACGGCACACTGCGACCAGTCGACTTCGCGTACAGGTTCATCGTTGCGGATCTGCTGGCGGATGATCTGATCGTTGGGTTGGAGGAAAGCGGAGACCGGAGAGCTCGCTGGGCGCTTGAAGGCGGTCATGTGAGCAACCCATTGCTTTGCTGCGCCCTTGTTGAAGCCCGGAGCATCCTTGTTGAAACAAGCCATGTATCCACGTTGGCGAACTTGTGGGATGTAGTAAGAACGCGTATCAACAGTCGCGCCAGTACACTCGTAGTTCAAGCCTTCGTAGTCTTTGAGCATCTTGTCCCAATTCGCACCCAAGACGTTCTCTAGCAGGACGATTGCCGGCCGAAACGCTCTGCAGTAAGACAGCACAGCGTTCCACGTATCTGCAGATTCACCATCGTCTTCCAAGCCTTTCTGCCAGGAGTTCAATCCCGAGAAATCGACACATGAAGTGCCAGCAATGACCATGTCGACTTCTTTCGGCACAGCCATCTTGCCGCCGTAGGCCGTCGTAGCCTCTGGGCTCTCATCGTCCACGACGCGGGTCAATTCCGTTATGTCGCGGAAAATGATAGGTGGGCCGAAGTTGCGCTCGATATAGGCTTGCTTGAATGGTACGATCTCGGCTGAGAACAGATGATTCACTTCGAGCTTCAGAAGGGGTGATATGGATGTTAGAGAATCCCGAATCATTTCCAGAGCGAGGAGAGGGCTTTCAGTTCCCGAGCACATGGTAGCGACCCGAATCGGTCGGCCTCCAAGTGCTGCCACAGCCGTGTTGAGCCCTCGAGAGACGGCCTCTTTGGTCAGGTCAAGGAAGATCTCATCTATCGCCGACCGTGGAGCCAAATTCAGGTTGATCTTCTTGTTTTCCTCCTTGATCTTCTTTTCGTCCCTGTCATCGCGGAGTAGGTTGATCATGCCTTCACGTGTGGCCTTCGTCTTGCTTGATTTGGCCATTGCTGCGGTGGTGTTGCTCGAAGAAGCTTTGGTTTTTGAAGCAGTCTTGCTTTTCGCAGCGACTGTTGAAACGTCCGATACTGACGCCGTTTGCTCATCGGAGCTTTCGATCACATCGCTCGCAGATTCTGAAGTTTGCTCGTGATGGTCAGTCTCATCGAAATCACCGTCGGATTCGCGACGTTTCCTCTTTGCTGAAGCGTTGCGCTTGACATGAGATTTGCGGCTGATTGAGGTTGGCGCTGAAAGCTCATCTTCGGAGGAAGAGGGGTCTTCTAGAACGTAACTTTTCCTACCGGCAGTCGAGCGCCTAGGTCGCCTGCCAGATGTAGGCTCGGATGCAATTGGCGGGCTGTGGGAGTCGATGCGTGGATGATTCGGCACATGTTTGCGCGGCTTTGGAGAGGCGGAAGCTGCATGATGCTGGACTCGTTGTTGAGGCTTGGGGAGCGTCTTCTGGCGTTTCGACGATGACTGATGAAGATCAACAAAGGCAACCCGCCCATTGATGATGCTGTTGAACTCGGCGTCACCGATCTCTCTCGGCACAACACCTCGAGGCGTCACATGCGCAGCGGGAACGTTGGTGCGCTTGATGGGTCCGGAAGCTTTTCGCTTGCGAGTGGTCCCACTCGATGACTCCGCCGGCTGCGCGACGGCGATGTTCTCGTCATCAGCAGCACCACCAGAGCCTCCGCGAGTGAGACTCGGCCGGCTGAAGTAATTCAGGAGGGACATGACTAGGAAGAAATGTCAGAAAGATCAACAAGTGCAATCACGCAACAATCGCGGGCATGGCAAAATCGGCAGACGCCAAGCTGTGTGGTTAGGTGGCGCAAATTCCGACTCTAGTTCCAGGCGTTTTGGTGTTCCAGTGATTGGGCGCAGTGTGGTGAGATTCAATCGATGATGGTCGAGATATGAGTTGGGAATTTGGGAGACGCGACGGGACTTTCATCCCCAGCGCGTTTGAGCTGGCCCAGTCCGACTTGGACCTAGCGAAACTCTAAAGTAATCCGAAATCTTGGCGAGTGGGTTCTTCTTTCGCTCACGACTTCTGCTTGTTTGACCGATCAACCTCACTTTCCACCCACCAACGTTAGCTCATATATCGACACCATGGAGAACACCGAGGATCCGCTGGAAGGGCTAGAGGTACATCTAGCTGCATGATCGCATCACTTCCCCACCACTAACTTGCCACCCACAGGAGCGCCTGCAAAACCACTCCAAAGCCTTCGAATCTCTACTGGCACTCACACCCGCACGACAATACTTCGGCAGTCAGATCGACGATGGCCTCGACCCGAGTGAGCAATGGAGCCGAAAGAAACAGACGAAGGAGCAAAAGAAAGCGGCAAAGCTCGCCAAATTGGACCCCGCAAATCAAAAGACCGCATTGGACGTCATGAAAGAGCGGGAGAAGAAGCGCAAGCGTGAGCTGGGCATGAACGATGAGGAGGATGCTGATGCCGAGGGCGAGAAGCAAAAGTCCGAGAGTGCGAACGGACAACCTTCAAACGCCAAGAAGCAGAAAAAAGCGCTGGATCCAGACGCCGCCGCCGCCAAACGCGTGGCCATCGCCGACAAGAGGAAGGAGAAGCGTGAGAAGAAGAAGGCAAAGATGACGGCGAAGAAGGAGACCAAGAATGCGAAGAAGGCCGCAAAGCAGGACACGGACCTTGCGGAGGCGTTGGCTGGGCGATCTGCGGGAGCGGGTGCTGAGGCGTCCGAGGACGACGACGACGACGATGAAGATGCGGAGCCGATGGCACATCCCACTGATCTGAATGGTCTGGAAGTATCAGGACTGGGAGACTCGGACGAGGAGGAGGACAACACACACGACGAGGACGATGCAGCAGAGGCCTCATCCGTACCCACAAGCCCAAAGGTCGACAGCCCCGCCTTTGACATTTCCACCAACCACTCCGAAGCATCCTCTTCATCCTCGATCACCCTGCCCTCTGTTGCAAATCAGCCACCCACCAAGGAGCTGACGCAAAAGAAGCAGTCAACGACAACATCCAAGGCCGATCTGAAGATAGCACTCCCTGCGATTCCCAAACAACTCTCCCTCCCGAAACCCTCAGACATCACCTCCGGCACATCCTCCCCGAAGATTCAACTCCCCAACATCGACCAAGCCGAGCTCCAAGAACGTCTACGAAAAAGGATAGAGGAACTCCGCGCCCGTCGCAAAGCCGACGGCGACGGCAGCAAACCCGCCAAATCCCGCCAAGAACTCCTCGAACAGCGCCGGAAGAAAGAAGAGCAACGCAAAGCCCACAAAAAAGATCTCCGCCGCCAACAAAAAGAAGAAGAAGCTCAAAAACGCGAAGCCCAACTCCGGGGTTCTGGCTCTCCCATGTCCGCCGACGTCTTCTCCCGCAACTCCCCCCGTCCCGCCGCCACCGCAGACCACAACTCCTTCTCCTTCTCCCGCCTCGCCTTCGACGACGGCACCGCCGCCGACGCCTCACTCACCGACCTCCACGACCCACGCAAAAAGAAAGGCCCCCAAGACCCTCGCACGGCCCTCGCCGCCGCCGAGAAAAAAGCCTCCCGCCTCTCCGGTCTCGACCCCGCGAAACGCGCGGACATTGCGGAGAAGGACATGTGGCTCAACGCGAAGAAACGCGCGCACGGCGAGCGAGTGCGCGACGACGCGAGTTTGTTGAAGAAGGCGCTGAAGAGACAGGAGAAGGGCAAGAATAAGAGTGAGAAGGAGTGGAAGGAACGGGAACATGCGGTGGTGCATGGGAAGGAGATGAAGCAGAAGAAGAGGGATGCGAATTTGGCGAGGCGGAGGGAGGAGAAGGGCGGGAAGGGGAAGAAGAAGAATGGTGGAGCGACGGGCGCGCCGAAGGGCGGTGGAGGTGGTGGGGGAAGTAAGGGGAAGAAGAGGGCGGGGTTCGAGGGGCGGTTTAAGGCGTAGTTATGACATGCGGATCAGGATGGAGAAGAATAGGGAGGGTAGAATGGGAAAAATGATATGGAAATGATACAGAGCGTGGAGTCGTGTCTTTTCTTCGGGTCTGGTGCGCTGGTGGTTGAAAGTCAGCTGATGGACATGTTGCCAAATGCTGCATTTCTTCCGATGACCTCCTCCATCTCTCGCACGATGCGTTTTCATCAGGCTTTGGTAATGCTCGAGGATTCGGCGGGACCTTCTTTCCCACTACGCCGAAGCAAATGCCTCGACAGCTTCAAGTGACGCACGTCAAGAGGAGCGAGATCGTGAAAGAACAGTGGTTCGAAACCCCTGCCATTGATAAAGAGCAAAGATCTCAACGCCATCATCATAAAGGTATCTCTCATCTATACTACCATGCGCCTTCGTCCTCGTCGCATCCGTGCGCTCGTGCACCTCAGCAACTCGTGCCAGGTACCGTGGACGAACAGGACAAAGGGCAAACCGCATAATGCTCATCAAATCACACTTCCACCCACCCCAGACCCTCCTACAATCTCTCACATCTCCCACCGCGCCGTAACAGCATTAGTCCGGCCCTTCCCACTCGCACCACTAACACCAGTCGCAGCCTTCATTCCCTTCCCAGCACTCGTACCCTTCCCATCGTCCTCGGCACCATCCACACCCCTCGATCGCACCCTCAAAGCCAATCCACCATCATCCTCATCGTCGTGATCATTCACATTCCTGAGAATTTCAAAATTAGTAAATCTCGTCTCACAAATCTCAAGTCTCCTTTTCATTCATGACATCTTGCCCTCAGTCTTTGCAGTCCTCCTCTTCCCAATTCCACCATCGGTCTCCAATTTGTTCTTACTTAACCTCATCCCCCTTCTCTCCCTCCCCATTCCTCTCCCTCGCCACAACTCCGCCCTCCGGATCCGTCAATTTCGTATGATGATTCTTCGGCAGTCCGTCACCTGGGCCGCCACCATTCTTGTCGTCTTCGTCATCACTCAAAATCGCCTCCTCACCCTCCTTGGCTCTAGCCTTCTTCTCCGCCGCCTCGCTGATCCTCGTCAATTCGCTCACGAAACTCTCACCCCACCACGCACTAGTGTACTTGCCCACATACTTGTCGAGCTTCGCGTAATTGATCGCGCGTTGCTCGTCGCCCATTGTGACGGCATCGTGGATCGCGTCTGCCAACTCCTCTGTATTCCAAGGGTTGACCACCAGCGCGCCGTTCAAGCTCTGCGCCGCGCCGGTGAACTCCGACAAGATCAGAACGCCGTGACGCTCGCGCTGGCAGGCGATGTACTCGTACGACACGAGATTCATGCCGTCGCGGGTGGAGCTGACGAGGCAGACGTCGGAGATGGAGTAGAGAGCCGCCAGTTCGTCGAAAGAGACGGATTTGTGCATGAAGTGGATGGGCATGAATTCAATCGTGCCGAATTTTCCGTTGATGCGGCCGACGAGTTCGTTGACGACCGCGCGGAGGTTCTGGTATTCTTCCACGTCCTGGCGAGAGGGAACGGCGACTTGGACGAGGACGACTTTTCCAATCCACTCGGGGTGTTCGGTGAGGAAGACTTCGAGCGCGTGGAGCTTTTGAGGTACGCCTTTGATGTAGTCGAGGCGATCGACGCCGACAATGATTTTGACGCCTTCGAATTTCTTCTTGAGAGCTTCGACGCGGCGGACGACGTTGTCTTTTTGCAGTCCGGAGACGAATTTGTCCGGGTCGATGCCGATGGGGAAGGCGCCGACGGAGATGAGCTTGTTTTGGAATTCGACGCCATTGGGGGTGGTGGCGAGGCCGAGAATGCGGGCGCAGGACGAGAGGAAGTGGCGGGCGTAGTCGTAGGTGTGGAAGCCGATGAGGTCGCAGTGAAGGACGCCTTGGAGAATCTCATTGCGGACGGGGAGGATGCGGTAAATCTCGGAGGAGGGGAACGGAGTGTGGAGGAAGAAGCCGAATTTGACATTCTTGCGCTTGTTTGGGCCTTTGTTGATCTCCTCGCGGAGCATGGCAGGGAGGAGCATGAGGTGGTAGTCGTGAACCCAGACGAGGTCGTTGTCTTGGACGTCCTTTGCAATCTCCGTGGCAAAGAGGCGATTCGCTTCGACGTAGCCATCCCAGGCGGATTCGTCAAAGGTGATCTCACCGGGGTGGTAGTGGAAGAGCGGCCAGAGTATACTGTTGGAGAAGCCGTTGTAGTGCCGGTCGCTGAGATCATCACTCATGAAGATGGGAGTGGCGCTGAATTCGTCGTTGAGGCGCTGCTTGACATGTGGGATCTCGTCTTCGGGGAGTTGAACACCTGGCCAGCCGTACCACTGGAATTTGCTCGATTTGGAGAGACCTGACAGGCCGGCGACAAGGCCGCCGGAGGACATGGAGAAGTCGTAATGACCATCGTCGGATCGCTTGATAGTGATGGGAAGGCGGTTGGAGACGAGGAGGAGGCGGCCCCTGGGGCTGGGTGCTTCGTCGAAGGAAGGCATGTTGTACGGAGTGGTCTGAGAATGTGTTTAGTTTGGAGTTGTTGGGGTGTGATGAAGTGTCGTTAACGCTTGAGGTGATTGTTGAGGGTTGGTGTTACGGATGTGCAGGCGGAAAGCAAGTGATTGTTGGCGGTGAATGCTTGGCGCATGTGACGGGAAGGTGCTGAGTTGGTGAATGGAAGGAAGTAGTCGACTTACCGATGAAAGAAGATTGGGCAGATGTCGCGGGCAGCAGCGTATCTGCAGGTAGCTCTTGAAGCCGCCCACGGAACAGTCAGAAGCTTACGCGAAGATCAAGATCTCCGCCGCGGTGTCGAATATCGAGGGCGGAATGGATGTAGAGGCAGTCAAGTCTCGATGGAGTTTGGACCTGACGCTTTGCTTTGTTTGACCGAGCAGTCCTGGTGGTGTTGGAAGTGTCAATTGCGGGAGACGGGAGCCGGGAGGTCGTCAATGGACTGTGATCAAAAAGCGGAAGAATT
>AFIY01000810.1:0-12369 GCA_000223825.2 Zymoseptoria passerinii SP63 | reverse complement strand
ATTAGCCTTAGCAATCCTTATAAGAAGGATTATAAAGTAACTCGGCTTATTCTAAAGTATATTTAGAGTAGACTTCTACTTATCGAGAGGTATAGATTTAAGGAATTAAGGAAATTAGTATCTACGCTATTCTTATATATACTTACTAATTATATCTTTACTCTAGGGTTTATAGGGCTTAGAGAAGAATTATAGTCTTATAGAATCTAGCTATATTAGAAGTAAGAGTATATAATAATATAAGATATAAGAAGATTAACTAGAAGCGTATAGTTAATATTAGATTATTAATTATACTCTAGCTAAAGGAAGCTAAATTAAAGATTTAATTTAGTAAAGAGAAAGATAGCTACTTATAAAGTAGCTAATAAAGCATACTTAAATATAAATAGATATTCCTTAGGCTATACCCTATAATAATTAGATTTTAAAGAGTAACTTTTAATTTAGTTAGTAGTATTAGAAGCCTAAGGTAGAAAAATTAGCCCTCTCTATACTAACGAATTATAAGACAATAAGTATATTAATCTGGGCGCAAGGCCTTATATAAGGACTTATTGTAAGATATAAGGACTTCGCTGAATTGAAACATGAATTATGAGGGCCAGTTTACTAAAGTATTCTTACATTAACATCTCTGTCCGCAACTAGCAAAGGGGACAACGCCACACGGACAACGGAGACCATACGTTAGGGTAATGCGAAAATGCATCGGGTTCCATGTTCCAGAGATTTTAATCCTTCAATTATGCCTTACTTGCTTTCGAACTTGCTTGCTACCTGAATTACGCTCGTCGTGTTTCCATGTCCCTGTGCGAGGTTAGTACGTGTGTTATCTTTTGTATCGCCCTCACATACCGCTGAACTCATGTTTCACGAATGCCAATGGATCATGAGTGGAACCTGCTCCCATATGTCCGACACCGGGAGAAAAGCTTGTGATCGGCAATATCACAACGTCGTCTTGCTTCACTGGTTGTCGTAAGTTCGCGAAACTCTTCCATGGCATGGCGTCTATTCCGTCGGTGGTGTCACTTGGCGAAGGCGATGATCGGTTGAAAAAATCAAACAATGAGTCAGTCCATAGCCCAGGACCCGTGAAGTCCACCACGCTCTTCATCGACTCCTTCGTCAGCTCCCCAGTCGCATTGAGCCTGAGTGCCTCTTCCGTGATTAATGCAACCGTTTCGACCAGCACGGGATGGCCGACCTTGCTCATGATGGTCCACTGACAGAACTGGAGTCGACGTGAGTACCATTGGCTCCAGTCGGGTCGATTGGCGTCGGCCTCGATTCCGACTACAAGACCGTAGGGTTGCATGTCGTCTGATACCCATGTATCCACAGGCTTGAGTGCCGTCGTGTCTATGTCACTGTAGACGCCTCCTTGTGCCAGAAGAACAAGGTAGCGGAAAAAGTCGGCCTTCAGCACAGGCTCCGGGAGCGATGTGAACGCCTCTTGGATCTCGGGAAACCGGTTGTAGAGACTTGCGACCAACTCCGCGGCCGCATCGTCGGTGAGAACTTTGTGCTCGAAGTCCGGGTTTAGGTTCGTCCAAGACATGGCTCGTTCCTCGTATTCGAAATCTGCTTGTGAACGGGGAGTCTTCCAAGTCTGCCATATACGCTTCGGGAAGGCGTCGCTCTGGTGGTAGAGAAATTCCGCTGATAGCCGGGCAGTGAGGGACGACGGTGGTTGTGATAGGATCGATTGAGCTTGCGGAAATCTTGGTAATAGCCACAGGACGGTCACCGACAGGAGGATGGCAGCGAGCACAATAGCACGTCTGCGGGTGACCATCTCGTTGATCATCGGTTCGGCTTGCTTGACGTGGTGAGGGAGGTGTTGCCAGGATAGTTAGATGGGTTGCCGAATCGGACGCAGGCCTAGAAGTCGTCTAGACGTTTCCTCGAGGGCGACGTCTGGCTTGCGATGTCAAGTATGGCTGAATATTCCCCAGTGCACCGCGCGGCACAGGATCGCGTCGAACAACAGATCACGGTGCCAAGGCGAGGATGGACTGCTGCGTGTGCTATTGCAGCGTTCTGCTTCCCAAGCGCTCTCCATTTTCCGATGCGAACTAGAAATACAGAGCCCCGGCGAGGAAGACGCGTGGGACTTTGTCCGAAGGATCATGCCAGGCCACAACCTCGTGCAGATGTTTCCGGGATGCGCTCGCTTCCAGCACCTGTCAACCCCAGTCTATGTCCCTGTGCAAGTCCATACAAGAGACTCGAGCACGCGCGCGATCGCGAACCGCCTTTCCCGTGGGCATTGGGTCATGGGAACGCATTAGTACCTCTGTGCCTCCGCTCGAAGTGCACTGCATGACTCGGATCCTGGAGGTTTGGATCGCAAGCGAGAGAAGAACGACGGTATTGTTGCTGTTTTGATAGTCTCGTGCACACATCCGTCCTTGACCTTAACGAGTGTCTCCGTCCTCTCGCCTAGACTGCACACTCCAAGCCACTAAAGTCCGAGTCCTTTTGTGTATTTTGAGCGGAACGATGGAAGTAGTGGCCCCAGTCCCATGCTAGTCCTGTTGGACTGTTGGAATCGGCTGCTTCGTGCCTCCCATGTCGCGAAATATCATGTGGCGCGTACTCGTCCATGTCGCCAGTTAAAGTTGTCGTGTAGCCTGTAGAGGGCCTAAGGGCCACAAGGCCACCAGGGTAACAAGGTATGGACCGTGGAAATGCCGAGACTTGGCAGGGGCCAGTACAGTGCGGGCGCCTAGACGCGTCCACGACCACAGGGGGCCCATTTCCGAGAGCAAATACAACATCCTGCAAATTAACTGCGATACTCGTAGGAAGAGCGTTCGGAAGAGCGTTCTTGGCGTGAGTAGTCAGTGGCAGAAGTATGAGGGCAGCGGAGGAGCAATGAAATAGCAAGGGAGAATCGAAGCAGGAAAACGTGTGGCCCTAGCCCAATGCGTAGTTAATTAGATACCTTATGTTGTTCGGAAAGAAAGGGAGGATGAACGCCGTGTCGAATGATGAGGGATGAACGAGGGATCTTGATCGGGCAATCTGATGCCTCAGGCACAACATGGATCGTTTCCTACCGTAAAAGTTCTCCAATCCTGACCAGCATCAATACAGCTCGTTGCGGCCTTCCATACATCATGATCGCATCACATCGTGGTCCGTTGCAGCCTCATTCGGGCATGCCATCCAAGATTCCCGCCCAAAGAAGCCATCTCATCTTCGCCCTTGCAGAGTACCCCTACTCTTCCCTCTCCCAGACCTCAATGTTCCTCATTGCATGTTCGTCAGGTATGTCGGTGCGTTCAAGCACTTCCACTGTACGGTTCCATTCCACGTTGAACAACCCGGAGTTGATCTTGCACATCCTGACCGAGGTGGTGGGCGGGTTTGAAGGCATCTTCGGCCGACGTTTGATATCCGCCACTCGGCCGCTCACCGCACCACCGCCATCTGCAGTACCCACAGTAGCCTCGTCCTCGTCCTCGTCCTCGTCCTCCTTCTCATCGTTCACTCCCTGATCTTCATAATCGAGCGGTACATCGCCCCCCCAGTCCGCTGTTCCGCCCTCAAGTCTCTTGACTTGCCCCACAAGATCCTTTACCGACGTCTCTGTGCTCTCGAGGATTTTCTTGGGCGAGTCCTTCTTCTTCCCCTTGAACCCACTCGTAAACAAGCATCCGATCCAATGACCCTTCTTCGCCTCCATGCCCTTAGTCGCCGGTGGAATCAGCAAACACGTTCCCACCAGCTCGCTCATCCGTCCTTCGAACTCGGCGCAATGGTCGGCGTAAATCTTGAAGGCTTGTGGGTAGTGCTTACGGAAGGCGAGGGCGATGCCCCCGCCCCATGAGCCTTCGCAGTTGCATGCGTGGAGGATGAGGCAGCCATGGGGAGCGGAGAAGATGTCGCCGGTGTGATATGTGAGGGACACGAAGTTTGGATTGTGGTTGGGGTTTGGAGTGGTGGGCGATGTGGAGGATGATGTTGATTTTGAGGTGGAAGATGAGTCGGAGGTTTTGAAGTATTTCGAGATGTTTTCGCTCTTCGCTGCTGGTCGAGAAGATGTGTTTTGTGTTGGTCTTGGTCGCTTGGAGGGGTGTGAATTACTGGTATTGCTGTCTACTGAGTCTAGTGCGCTGCGCTTTCGTGTTGTGTTGACGCCGCTGTTGCCATTCCGAGACGACATTTCGGCCACCGCATGTTCTGATGTCGTCGTCGTTTGATGTTGCGTTTTCAATGGTCTCGAATGTGAAGTAAAGCGAACGGAGAGTGTGTTCCTGCCTTAAAAGTCAGGCGCAAAATGAGGCTGGGGCCGAACCAATCACGACCGCTCCATTGAAGATCGCGGTTTCTCCCGCTTGAGAGAACGTAGAATCTCAATCCGAAGCATCATCAACCCTTTCACTACTGTCCTGTCCCATCCGCCATTGCGCTGCGAGTCCCGTCACCCTCCACCACCGATCTCCCCTCAACCGGTCTTCACCGCCATCATGTCTCTCTCCACCAAGGCTGCCACCTCGCTGGTGCGCCACGCCGCGCGCCAGCAGCTGCCAGTGCTGCGATCCTCGGCCGCCGTCAACACCAGAACCTATGCCGATGCCTCGACCTCCACCCACGAGTACACGTCGCCTTTCTCCCGAGGTGTGTCCGGCAAGCAGGACACTACGCACATTCCCAGCTTCTCGAAGTATCGCTCATCCGGCGGTGAGACTGGAAACAAATTGTTCCAGTACTTCATGGTTGGCGCTATGGGTGGTGTGTCCGCTCTGGGAGCCAAAAACACTGTTCAGGGTGAGAATACACGGACGTACACCCCAATCGTGCATTTCAGTGGCTGACATTATCTATGCAGACTTCCTCGTCAACATGTCCGCCTCCGCCGACGTCCTCGCGCAAGCCAAGGTCGAAGTCGATCTCGCCTCCATCCCCGAAGGCAAGAACGTAATCATCAAGTGGCGCGGCAAGCCTGTCTTCATCCGCCATCGCACCAGCGACGAAATCAAAGAAGCCGAGAGCTACGACTGGAAGAAGCTGCGTGACCCACAACCAGATGCCGACCGCGTCAAGAAGCCCGAGTGGCTCATCATGTTGGGCGTGTGCACGCATTTGGGTTGTGTGCCAATTGGTGAGGCTGGTGACTTTGGAGGCTGGTTCTGCCCGTGTCACGGAAGCCATTATGATATTTCGGGGAGGATCAGGAAGGGCCCTGCGCCGTTGAACTTGGAGGTGCCGGAGTATGATTTCCCTGAGGATGGTGCTCTGGTTATTGGCTAGAGTGGCTGTTGTTGGGAAAGAAATGATACAAATACAGGTGTGAGAGCTGGGAGGTCGCAGGAGGCGAACGAGGTGTGTTGCGTGGGTTGGGAGCACAATTCGCCATGAGGTATGGTTAAGTGGTGTTCTCGCTCTGCTGTGTACAGTTTGAGATATACATCTTCTTTTTAGCGAGTGGAAGGCTGTAAAAGAGTACTCAGGTCTTGCATTCAGAAGCGTGCGACTATCGCCAGAGAACACGCCACAGTGACATTTCCATGCTCTATCAACATCGCTAATTTGCCAACCACTGATTCCGTCACTCAATCTACTCTCCACTCAAATACTCCACAACCCCCTCTACCGCCTTCTCAAACTTGGCCGCCTCAATCACCCCAATCAACCCCTGCGGTCTCACGCCCAAATCCTGAAACGCCCTCTTCGCATCACTCGCCCCCTCCTCTCCCTGCTTCTCATACTCAAACCCCCCATACACCAACGCATGCCTCTGCAACACCTCATCCTCCGGATGAAAATAAAACACCTCCTCCTTCCCCTTCGACTTCTTCGACTTCTTACTCGGCTGCGCATCCTCCACATCCAGCTGACTCGCGACTTCCGTGTACGCCTTCGACAGGAAAACGTAGTGCGTGAATTTGTACTGTGGTTCATGATTGGCTACCGCGGAGGCGAGTTCGGTGCGCAGCATGGTGTAGAGAGGTGGGATGATTTGATGCGGCATGTTGATGAAGCGTTCCGTCAGTATCAGTCCGATGTTCGCTTTTGATCCTTCGGCGAGGAGGGATGTGAGCGTCTCCGCGAGGGCTGGATTTGTGGACGATAGGGAGCGGGAGAGGAGGTAGGTGCTGAGAGCTTGCAGCACGGGATTCTTCGCCCGGAGATGGGAGAAAGGTAAAGCGGTGAGGAACGCGTATGGATCGGACTCTTCGCCATCGCATTTCACGGTTGAGCCGATGTGGGATTGGTCGAGGATGAGGTCGGTGAGGGAAGAGAGTTCGTGCAGTTGGTTGTCGACATCGAAGAGCTGGCGCAGGAGAGTCTTCAGGCCGTGGAAGTCGACTTCCGAATTGGGAGGAAACCATTCGAAGTCGACGTTGAGGAGGGATCTGTCGTCGTCGGAGCCGGAGTCATCTTCGTCGTCGACGTCCATTTTGTCGACGGGCTTGGTTGGGGCTTCGGGGGCTTTCCTTTTGGACATTTTGATTGTGGTGTGAAATTTTGCGTTTCTTTTTTGAAACAATTGTGTTGGAGCGGTCGACAGTTGACTTCAAAGCTGGCTTCCGGTATCACTGGTGCTTCTCCTGAACCTCGATGTGGTTGTCGATTTTTCGGGAAATCGCGCTGGAAAGGTCAAACCAATCTTTTTCTCGCTTACCGCAAGTGTCATGCAAAGACTTCTGGCCCGTCGTGCCAAATGTCGAGGTGCGACAACGCCAGATCGGCTCGTCGTACTTATTTATCTTCGAGCTTCTGCGGATTCATCGACGTCAATCCCGGATGGCGACGGCAACAGAAAGGAATCCCGAGCCGATATTACGACGTGGAAGACGCCTGGGTCCCGTGGGAAGACATAGCACCTGGCTCCCTTGGTGGGGTCGCAAGGCTGCGAAGCATCAAAACGCCTTGCCGAGAGCATTAAAAAGTCACATATGCCGGCATCGTTAGCACCTGAATATTCTACTCAGCTGTGCGGAACGCATCGATGCCATGAACAGTTGCAGAGCAAGACAAACATACTCTCCGACTTACTGTCCCAGAACCTACACCAAGTGGCCAATTCCTGGTAGATCTACGCCGAGATGATCAGAAAAAGCAACCCCAACACTCGTTCGCAGTTCCTGCGGCGCAGAAGTGTTGACTACAGTAGTAAGCGCCACGATTTCTGCAGCGGACAAGGGTGTTCGATGCGCTTAGTGTCTAAACCTGGTATAGCAAACTACAGGCCTCGATTGGTGGGGATCACCTTGTAGGCAAGCCTCAGACCAGACCAGGTTTGCGATTCAGCACTCCGATCACTCCGGGGCGCACCAAACCGCCTCAGTGTGCGAATGGAATCCCTCACAGAAGATGGTAGAAGCGCCGCCGATACTTCCGGCGCAACGCCTTGGAAATAGGCACCACATGAACTCGACCTCTCGCTTCAGGAGATCTTGATCTGATTCTTGGTTTGTCTCTCGATGTACCAGCCAACGCCACGCCGCCACCTGTTACCAGTCTCAACCGCGATCACGGTGACACTGTTCTTGCTCTTGATTTGGCGCAATCCGCCGAGCCGTGCGCCACCATGCCGACGACTTCCCGGTGCTGACGATGTCCTGGTGGTCATGAAGACCGGCGCCAACGAGGTCGAAGACAAACTCGCAGTCCATCTACGAACCAGTCTCACGTGTTATCCGAACTACGTAATCTTCTCGGATGTGGAGGAAGACCTGCCCTCCGGTCAGCACCTTTACGACGCGTTCACATACACGACACCGTCGTTGAAGGAAACATACCCAGACTTCGCGCTGTGGCGCAGGCTCCACAAGGAAGGACGGGCAGGCCTGTCACCTTCTGAGCTGAGCGGTCCGTACAGTCGACTCAAGGATGAAGACATTCGCAGGAAGATTCCTGGATGGCAGCTCGATAAATGGAAGTTTCTCCCCATGGTGAATCAGACATTCCACTTGTATCCGGACACGCATTGGTTTGTCTTTGTAGAAGCAGACACCTGTCTCCTTTGGTCGAGTCTGCTGGCGTACATTGCCACCCGAGCATGGACGGACGATGTATACGTTGGTTCCCAAGTCATGGTTGAAGACCTGGGATTCGCACATGGCGGAAGCGGCTACTTGCTCTCCCGGACAGCTCTCGAAAAGGTCGCCAACACCTTCAACAGCGATCAACGCCGTTGGGAGGCTGTCAACGCGAACTTACCGGTCGGCGACTTGGTCCTTGCCGTCGTTTTACAGGAGGCTGGTGTTACTTTGCAAGATGGCCTGCCGACATGGCAGGGAGACCCATTCAGCTCATTGGACCTGCGACCGAATGGAGGTCTTTGGTGCTCTACTGCGATCACATCTCACCATCAACATCCTGCAGAGATCGAAGACATCTGGAACTTCGAGCAGGCGGTGATCTCGGAAAGAAGACATCGTACAACTGCCAGGGAATCTCAGCCCATCCGCCACCGAGATATCTTCGAACATTGGGTACTGCCACGGATCGAGGAATCTCGAACAGCTTGGAATAATCAGCCTGGGTCGGCTGGAAATGGATCCAAGACCACTAAAGTCTCGTCGATGCCCGAATGCGAGGCTGTCTGCGAAAGGGACACGACGTGCATGCAGTTTGTCCTGCACGACAACAGCGCGTGCAACACCACCTCCAAGGTTGCCCTGGGCGAAGAATCCGAAGGTTTCGAATCGGGCTGGATGCTTGAGCGTATCATGAAGAACATGGAAAACCACGACGCATGTTAGCAATGTACTTGCCAGCGGACATGGTCTGCGCAATGGAATATGTATCTCGACCTGGGAAACGAACCGCGCCAATGCAACATTTGGAGTTGGCCATTCGGCCTTGCACAGCGTGTTCAGGGTGCCGATCGCCTGGGAAGCGAGTTAGCACATGTCTCGTGATGGACATGTTACTTGGTCCTTACAGCGAACCCGCACTTGCTGGTCTCGGGAATTCAGTACTCGGCTCCGTTTCTGCTGCTGTGTCGAGCGCTAGAGTCGCCACATTGCCCGTCTCCGGATCGGGACGGATACAAGCTTCGTGAAGAGAACGAGAGCATTGTCCAGGGGTGTAAAGGGTATTCCATCTTGTCTGCGGTACACTGGCACGTCATCGATGACTCGCCGTTGCGAGAGTATTGTCAGCGCATTGAATGCTAGATAGGCAGTGTCAGAAATATATTGTAAACATGGGAAGCGGGTGCGTGATGTCGAGCATGACCGTTCAAATGTTGTCATTTTCGTCGTGGAAGCTGCCCTTGATGCCTGAGGCATCATACTGCTTAGTCAAGGTATTCTATTTCTCAGGTCCTCATTCTCCCTTTCCGTTCATTCGCAGAACATCGCCACTCACACGCACTTACACTTCGTGCTATTCAGCGGCTTTCGCTCCGTATTCCTTGCTATTCCCTTGCTTTTCTGCTGTCTTCTTACTACAGACACTGACCGCTCACACCAGGAATGCTCTTCCTACGAATATCGCAGATATATGCAGGATGTTGTACTGCTCTCGGAAATTTGTCAAAACATGGACGATTGAACCGCATTTGCCACTTTCTTCGTGCTTGGAGCCGCTGTCTACGATGTAGCAAGAAGGTTGTAGCCGGATATCTATGACCCAGTCTCAGCTTCCCTGCGAAATGAGAGCCGGACATGGATCATGTGGGATGAGAAATGTCGCCCACGTGCGTCAACAAGCCAGGACGTCTATAAACGGACTTTCGAGTCGGGTTGCGCGGGCGGACTACACACCCCAAGAAACAGACTGCAATCAACCCGGCCAACATGGGAATCCACGAACCTATAGATTCGGTGCCGGCAGGAAAACATGAAACAGCGACGAAGTTTGCGGCTGACATGATAATAAGACCTAGACGACGCTCTAGACGACGCTCTCTGCTCATTGGTGTTCTCAGCTTCTCATCCGCCGATCGTCCGAGTAGATCCGACAGACTCTGTAGTGGATGGCCAGAAGCCAACGCGTATCCAAAGCCAGAAATTACCTCGAGCAGAGCAAGTAGACTCCAGCTGCGACTTTCATGCCTCTCTTTCTCTTCCAATGGCCTTTCGCCTTCCGCTTTCCTTCGTATAGCATGGTTGAATTAGCCTCCAGAATTGCGATCAATCTACTGGGGTTATCCAGCCATACTTTGGCTAGTCAGGATATGGCTGGTCGAACACGACCTGGCTTCGACCTCCCTGCAGAATGCAAATTGAACAAGGCTTCGGCCTGCTGACTGCTGACATCTGGCACCTCAGCTTTTTGCTTGTGGCCATATACACACTCACCACCATCGTCCAGCACTGAACTATCGCATGGCCGTGGTTCGCGAAGGACCTGTATTGCCGAACATGTCAAAAAGTCTTCCATCCTCTCTCACCAACTACCGCTTCCTTTTCTCCGGCCTCATCATAGTCATCCTTTGTTATTTCGGTTATGAAAATCTCGCAGCCTCGGGGAATCTCCCCTCGCCGCTGAGGAACACTGTACAAACAGCGACCATACATCAGGAGACCACACATCAGGAGACCGCACATCAGGAGACTGCACAAACTGCCCACAACCTACTAGACGACACCATGAACTCTACACTTGGAGTCAGTATCGGCGATCGAATCCCGCCCCCGAACCATGAATTACACTGACACTGGGAACAGTTTGAGAAGATATTCATCATCAATCTGGCTACCAGGACTGACCGCAGAGATGCCTTTACCCTCGCCTCTGCTTTTACCGGACTGGATATCGAAGTCATTGATGCTGCCACGACTGTCGACGAGAAAGCATGGCCGCCAGGTCCCGAGTGGGCTCGTCCAAATGCAGGCGGAGCGGGTTGTTGGAGATCTCATATGAACGTGTTGAGGGAGTAAGTCTTTGCGAGTCCCCCATCTGCATCACTGCTTCCATCAGGGCATTTTGACTGACTCGGCGGTAGAATCGTCGACAGGGGGCTCTCATCCGCGCTCATCCTGGAAGACGACGCAGACTGGGACATCCGCATCAAATCCCAACTGCGAACCTTTGCCCGCGCCTCCAGAATCCTCACGCAACCCCTCAAAGGCACAACCGACCAATTCCTCGACCCCACATACCCCCAACCCGGTCCCCACAGCGAAGAAACCAAAGAATTCCACCTCGACCAAGACTCCACCATCAGCGAACCCACCACCTCCCCCTACGGCGACCTCAACCATTGGGATCTCCTCTGGTTCGGCCACTGCGGCACTCGCTTCCCCTACAAAGAAGACAAAACCACCCCTCTCGCCCGCGTCATCATCCCCAACGATGATACAGTCCCCACCAAACCCCACGTCGACACCGAATTCGGCTCCCGCCAATTCCTCGACGACTACCCGGAACACACGCGCGTGGTATCCCGCGCCCACGGCACAGTCTGCACCCACGCCTACGGCATTTCCCAAGCCGGCGCGCGCCGGATCCTCTACGAAATCGGCCTGAAAGCCATGCGGGGACCGGTCGACTTGGAGATTCGAGACGCCTGCAGCGGTGGCGGCGACATGCCTCAATTGACGTGTTTCGCGCCGCAGCCGCAATTGTTCGCGCCGCATCGTCCTGCGGGCGCGACGGCGAGATGGAGCAATATTTCCCCTGAAAAGGATTTGCCCGAGGGAGTGGTGGCGAAGCCGTTTTCGACGAATTTGAGGTGGAGTACGCAGGCGAACTTTGATCGGTTGGTGGAGGGACGGACGGATTTTGTGGAGTATAGTAAGGAGATTAAGGCGGAGGGGGTGTAGAGAAGGATTGGGGGGGGGGAGGTTCGGGTGGTGTGGGATGAGGTATGTGAGGGTATTCATGTACTGTGGGGATCTGTTTTTTTTTTTCATTGTTTGCGTGTTGATCGTGGAAAGCTGTGCAGACATTCCTCAATGCGGGAGCGCTTTTATCAGCTGAACGGCCGGCCGCTTGTCAGGGCTGGGAAGGATCAATGTGAGCGGCAAGTACCACAAGAGCAAGAAGGTAGGAAGCGAGCATTTTTCTTCAGCTCACTCTTTCTCACTGCACGGCGATTATTCTAGCACCCTCCCTCACAGTTCACATCTCCCAAAAGTCAACATCTCAACAAAGATCGACCGCCCATCGAGGTCACACCAGGAAACAATATTCATTACCAGCGCGAATCTCTCTCAAATAAACATCCACAACCAACAACCCAACCCCCAACCCCTCCAATCTAACACCACCGCGATCCCAAAATGACAGAATCCATCCCCGAATCCCTCCTAGGCATGCTCCTCACCCCCCCCCCCGCCGTAGCCTCCATGACCGGCATGCTCATCGTCTTCGCCATTGACCGGCATCGACCGAAAAAAGCGTTGCCGAAGGACGAGGATGAGGAATCGGGTGGGGGAGGGGGAGGGGGACAAG
>AFIY01000812.1:0-50364 GCA_000223825.2 Zymoseptoria passerinii SP63 | reverse complement strand
CGTCTATATTATAGATATTACTATACTTAATATTATACTACTCTGTTTTATATATAAGGAGCTCGTAATGTACCTTATATTACTTTAGTAAGTCTACCTTGTTATACTTCCTATTAAGAGGGTTAAAATATTATAAATCGATAGCCTTACGATTTAGTTACTCTATAAAACTACTTAGATAAAGCGGTATAGTCGATATTATATTTCCTTACTATTACCGTAAAATTCCTTACCTCCTAATTCATTAAACATTACGTGTTTTTATAGATTCAGACGTTCCCGAAATTCGAGGTGTGCACCTGACCGACCGTGCACGTCAGCGACCGCTCTTCTACCTATCGCACTGTCAGCTGAATGTGCTCCAGTGAAGCTCGCTCTCACGAGTACGATCACAGGTTTGTCTCGCATCGCCTCACTCAGCGCGAAATCGACCTCTGTAAGCAATTGGATCTGTCTCCTCCTCCAAACACACCACACACACTCTTCCTTTTCTACTTCAATACGACCATCTCCCTTCGGCACTCTCACGCCGTCTCTTCGTGTCATTCGCACAAATTACCGCGCAACTGAAGAATCTCCACGGCTGAGTCTCGACCATGTCCCTGCCACAACTCCCGCGGGAGTTGTTCCTGATCATCTGCGATCGTCTCTCCTCAGCTGAGCTCGTCACGCTGGCCTGCACAAGCAAAGAACTCTACCTGGCGGTCCAGGAGCCTCTCTACGCTGTTGTCGACGTCAAAACATCTCCGAACTTGAGGAATCTGGTGCGCACGTTGACCCGAAACCCTGTCAGCTCCCGCGTCAAGAAACGACATCGACAAAGGTGGCAGACTATTAGCAAAACGCAGCCGCAAAGCCGTGCGATCAAGCAGCTCCACATCACTCTGGACTACCGGACAGAGACGAACAGCGCCAACACTTCCGTCACGGGAATCTTGCTGTCGGGATGTTTGGGAGCAGTGGCCCGTTCGCATCCTGGACTCAAGATTCACCTAACGCTCCACGGGATGTGGTACGACCTTTTGAAAGAGCTCAGTAATGTTAGACTGCCACTCGTTGATAAGTTGAGCATTGCACTCGGAGATTCGGATTGGCTGGACGAACCGCGTGTTGAACCTTGTGCAGTTCAACGTTTTGGTTCCAGTGCAATACTGTGGGACGTCTGTTTCGCTGGAACCTCATTTCCTGATCTGCAAGATCTTGAGCTGGACACACTTCACGAGTCCCCCGACGATATGTTGAACGACTTGGACAGCGCTGCCTTCCGCACAGCCAACTGGGTAAACTCGGAGTTAGCCGACATGAGTTGGCATCATGGAGGAGTGGTAGTCGGGTCCAGCTCCAGCTGGAGGTGGAAGTGTTCATTCTCCGTCATGTCATCCTCTCCCCTCCTGTCTCGTCCCATCATCCCATCAAATCATCAGCATGCGACCATCATCTCATCTTCACCTTCTGCCGCATCGCACTCATGCAAGTGAGAATGCTGGACGACGAAAGTCGAAAACTAGCGCTCGGTTATTCTACTCCCGAATAGAACTACCACTGTGCGTATGAAGCGACGCGACTTCACCTCTACTCTATTGATCCTCCGGGTCTCCTCACACCGAGTCACATGCCCGCACTGTACCAACAGCCAAAAGGTAGGCCCTTTCCATCCCATCCGTATTTTCCTCTCCGCTCCACCATCCAAGCCTATCCCTCCTTCCCTCCCACCCCTCCAAGTCATCACCCCACCATGCCACTCCAACTCCACCCTCTCCCCCTCTCCGAATTCCCCACCTACCTGCGCCTCGGCGACGTCGCCTTCCGCCCAGGCATCGCCTCCGTCCTCTTCGGCAACGGCGCGACCCCCTCCGGCGTCACCTTCGCCACGGCCCACGGCCAGCGTTCCTCGCAACGCCATCCCGGTCGAGATCACATCTTCAAAGTGATCGACACAGATCTCGACCCGACCGCCTCACCGTTCGGACAGGTGGTGGCCGTCGCCCGGTGGAAGATTTTCCCGCAGCAGCGGACGGAGGCGGAGATGCGGCGGGAAGAAGACGACGAGAAGAAGGATGAAGAGGAATACGGCACGCACCCGGATGTCGCGGCCGGGAACATGTTGTCCTTTATGCGGGAACTCCACCGCGTGCTGGACGCCTGCCGGGCGAAACATCTGGGCGGTCGACCGTACGTGTTCCTCCACGCGCTGTGCACGCTGCCGGAGCACGAGCGTCGAGGCGCGGGCTCGCTGGCGTTGGAGTGGGGCGCGGCCAAGGCGGATGCGTTGGGGGTGCCGGCGTATTTGGAGGGGAGTCCGAGGGGGGTGCCGTTGTATGAGAGGTTTGGGTTCGAGGTCGTGGAGAAGTTGCCGCTGGATGCGAGGGATTTCGGGTATCATGAGTCGTTGACGCATATGTGTATGTTGAGGCGGCCGAAGGGGTCGTGAAACGAACGGGCGTGTGAAACGAGGCGAACGAACGAGGTTTACTTTCTCGGCATTGTTGAGCGTTTCTGTGGATGTGGTGGTACTAGGACGGGTGGTGTTTAAGACGTACATGTCAGCGGGCATGCCTTGTACGCTTCCCAGCTTTGACCTCGTACATGGACGTAGACAGGTAAGAAGCAAGTGTGCCAACCCAATAATAAACACCATAGAGGTAAGCAGACGGTCCCTCGGTAAATCTCATCTCTTCTCACATCGGATTCCATCAACCGCGTCTCTTGCATCTCGTCGGTTACTTGGACTCGCGAGATTCTGGCTTCCAAACGTCCACTTCCCAGATGCCAAATGTCACATCTCACCAGAAGCGCAAGTCACCACCGCCGAGAGATGGATATATATATACCCGCCCGCCGTGCTCACAGACTGACCGTCGCTGAGGGCAAAGCCTTGGTTATATGAGTACGACTGACTGACCCAGGTTCAGCATGATCGCCGCGCTTGTTCATCGCTCTCGCCGGTCAGCGAGAGGTATCGGTCTATCGAGGTTCCTCGCGCCGGGCACGGTTGACTCTGCCAACGCTGATACGACGGCGGGAGATGGGATATTCTCGGAGGGAGCTGGTGGTGGGATTTCCGATGTCGAGGGCTTTCGATCTGCGGTGGAAGCGACGTTGGCGTTGGAAGGCTTTGCTGGAGCTTTCTCGCATGGCCTGGTTCGCGCGGAGCAGCATGGGGTTTGAGATGAGGGAGAGGCGATTGCAAACGTTCGAGGTTCAGGCTGGGGGGTTGACCGTCAATGAAGAGCCATGTGAACCATTTTCAGAATGTCCAAGCAAAGGACTCTTGCAATGAGATACGAGACATGTCAGTCAGACACGATCAAGGACAGTACCAAGTCCAAACACAACTTCAAATCCTGCACATCGGGGATTCTCCCAACATGCTCCATCCGAATGCCGTCAAAGCCAAACAAATCCCAATTATGAACGCCGCCTCATCACCCAAACCCGATCACTGTGTCCGCGGCACGATATAATCCTGATTCTCCACCGTCACACTCTTCGTCTGGTTATTCGTCTTATACACTCCGACCAATCTGCAAAGAACCATTAGCATTTTGTTCCTCCATTCAAAACACCGGCTGAACTCACCTGCTCGCCAACTCAAACATATTATTCCTCAACGAAATGACAATGAACTGCGCGTTCTTCGTCCTCTCCTTGATATACGCCGCCACAATGCTGACGTTCCGGAAATCCAGGGCCGCGTCAATCTCGTCCATGACGTACAACGGTGTCGGCTTGTAGTGATGCAGAGCGAACACCAACGCCAAAGAGGACAGCGTCTTTTCGCCACCGGACAAGTTGCCAATGTTCTTCCAGCTCTTCTTGGGTGGCATAACGGAGAAGAGGATGCCTTCGGAGAATGGATCGAGCGAGTCGACGAGTTCCAGCTCTGCATTGCCGCCCATGGTGATCATCTGATACATTTCCTTCAGACGCAGGGAGATGATGCTGAAGCCTTCCATGAACCCTTCGAGACGCATGCGGCGGAGGTCGTCGGTGCGGCGTTTGGCATCGTCGCGCTCTTTGAGGGATTCGTTGAGGTCGGCGAGACGGGTGGTGTGTTCGTTGACACGACGGCGGTATTCCGCGAGGACCGAGAGTTCGACGGATTGGGAGGTTCGTTCTTCGAGAGAGGCGATGGCGGCTTTGAGTTCGTCCTTGTCGAGGTCTTCGAGCTCATCGCGAGAGAGTTCAGGCACTGGCTCCGGGTCCTTTTCTTCACCGTCTTCGCTGACGTTCTGGAGAGTAAGCTTCTCGAGCTTGGCTTGCCAGTGTTGAAGACGCTTCTGGTTATCGGCCAGGTGCTTGTTGTTCTCCTCGAGCTTGTTCCGCATGTCGACTTCTGCGCCACGAGTCTTGTTGAGGTCTTCCCGCCGCTCCTCCAGTGACCGCTTCATCTCTTCCAATTCAACCCCCTTCTCCTCAAGCGCGATCTTGGCCTCCTCGTACCTGCTCCTCAACCCAGAGTTGTCCGAGTTCTGCGCAGAGACATCGTTCTCAACCTTTTCGATGTCCTTGGCGATCTTCTCGAGCTCCAGCTCCGCATCGTGGTTGGCCTTCTCCTGCTTCATGCGCTGCTTGTCTGCCTTGGTCTTGGAAACCTCGGCAGCGTTGAGCGATTCCGTGAGGGAGTCGATCTGTTCTTTGAGACCATCAACCTTGGCTTTCTGGCCTCGCAGCTTGACACCACCAATCTCCATTATCTTGTCCTGGAGCGCTTTGATGTCACCTTCAATGCCTTCGGTCTCGGACTGCAACTTCTCAACCTCTTTCTGCATTAATGCAATACCCTTCTCTAGACTGGTGAGCTTGCCCTTGTCTGACTTGGAGCTCTTGATCTCATCAGTGAGCTCCTCGATGCGCTTCTGTGCGTCGTCAACGTTGCGGTCGATGCTGCCCAACTCAAGTTCAATCTTCTGAGCTTGAGTCTCCAGCTTTGGAATCTGAGCTTGGAGGTCTCGGAGTTGGCCGTCGAGCTCGCGCTGTTCCTGCTCCTGCTGAAGTGCAGAGTACTCCTGCTCGAGAGCGTCACGGTCGACCTCCAGCTTGGAGACTTGCTCCTTGGATGTATCGCCAGCGACCTTTGAAGACATGGCACCCTTCGCCACACGCGTACCACCACCGCTCATCGTACCAGACTTATCGATGAGCTTGCCCTCCAAGCTCACCACTCGCCATCTTTTGGCTCCGTATGCGACCCGGTCGGCTTGCTGGGATTCGTTCGCCACAAGCGTGTTCTGGAGAACGCTGTAGAAAGCTGGCAAGAAGCGATCATGCTTGCTCTTCACCAGGTCGAAGAGACGCGGACAGTTTTCTGGCGTCTCAATCCGCGACATGTCACGATTGGGCAGACGATCCAGACAGATGAAGTTCGCTCGTCCGAGGTTGTTCTTTCGCAAATACTCGATGCACTGCTGTGCGGCTTCGACCGAGTCCACGACCATGTTGTCGAGCGACGGACAGGCGGTGGAGATGGCGATGTCGTACTTGGCGTCGATTGCACCTAGATTGCCAAGTCGTCCGTGGAAGCCTTCAATACGTCCAGACTCCTTGAGGCGACTGAGGCCAGCGAGCACGTTCCCTTGGCTCTGTGTCGCAGATAGACTGGCTCGTGCCTCGTCTGCCTTTTGACGTGCATTTGAGAGCTTTGACTTGAACGCAGGTTCTCTGGCAGAGACCTCGTCGAGCTGCTTCTGGACATTTTGAGCCTCCTTTTCAGCAGCCTTGCGTTGCTGCTTGCAGCTCTCAAGCTCGGCCGCCTTGCCCTCACGCTGTGCCTGAAGGGCCGCGACCCTCGCTTCGACCTCCGCAATCGCCGTGGCCCCGGAAGTCTCACGCTCGCGCAAGATGTCAAGCTCACTCTGTGCCACGGCAATGGAAGACTGCTTCTCGTTAATCTTGGCAGACCAAGGCTCCAACTGCTTCTGCTTTGCGGCAATCTCATCGCTGATACCCTGAGTCTTGCCTTTCAGAGCGTCGCGAATCTTAGCCAGCTCCTTATCCTCTGCCTGCATCTCTTCTTCCAGCTCGGCAATTTCACCGCCGAGACGCTCAATGTCGTCCTCGGCCTTCTTTGCGAGCGACTCGGATTGGGAGACTTCGAAAGCAGAAGTCTCACGGGTCTTCTCCAGCTTCTTCTCCTTGGTTTTGAGATGCTTCTTCTTTTCTTCGACCTTGACGGCGGCCTTGTCCAGATCATCCGCTTCCTTCTTGATAGCAGAAGCGTCCTTCTCCATCTTTTCGTACACCTTGGACTCGCCCTTGTATCGCTTCTCAAGCGTCTTGATCTCTGCTTCGGCGCCTTGATGACGGCTCAGCTCATCACCAAGCTGAGCCTGAATCTGGCCGATGGCCTCCTCAGACACCTGGATATTGTCGCCACACTCCGCGACGTAGATCTGGTACAGAGCGGACTGTTTGGAAGCCATCTCGTTCTCGTCCCGAATGTACGCCAATGCCTTGTCCTTCTTGTCCTCCAGGTTGTTCTTCTCTTTCTCAACATGCTGCACACGCGTGCTCTTCTCCAAGCAGATCTCGTTATACTCCTCGGTCTTAGCCGCCTGCTCTTCGATGGGCTGCTTGTACTTCGAAGTGCCAATGATGTCCTCCAAGTACTCCAACAATCCATCGTCGTGCTCGTTGGCAGCTTTCGGCTTCATCCCAGCAATCGATTCGACCTCGCCTTGCAGAATGAGGAAACGTTTGTGGTCCAAGTCGATGCCGCGGTCCTTGAGCAATGTCGTGACGGTGGTGAAGTCAGAAGTCTTGCCGTTGATGTAGTATTTGCTGCCGTTGTTTTTGAACGCTCGTCGGGAGATGACCAGCTGTGTGTCGGGAACGACGGTCGATCCTCCCTCTGGCTGGTCCATGACCATCTGAAAGTGCACCTCCACTTCACAGAAGTCCAAGTCCGGATACTGAGCACTGTTGTGGATTAATGCTGAAATCTTGCCTTGCCGCATTTTGCTTGCTCGGAAGCCAAATACGAAGAGCAGCGAGTCGATGACATTGCTCTTTCCAGATCCATTGGGACCGACGACTGAGGAGAAAGAGGCGTGAAAAGGACCGACTTGTTGTCTTCCGGCGTAGGACTTGAAGTTGGTCATAATCAGGTAGGTGATGGTCATGCGCGCCCTTGGTTCGGCGGGCTCGTGTGATTGAGTCATTCCCATCGCTCTCTTGCGGACTATGATGTCCATGGGCTTGTCCAGCTTTGTGATGTTCGCATCCACCTTTTTCACCTGCGCTCTTGACTCGGTCCTGGGCGTAGCTGGCATCTCTGTGGTCTCCATCACATCCTCCATTGGCTCATCGCATTGTGCCAACTTCGGCGTAGCCATGTTCTCCGTTGCATCTGGCATCTCTTCATCGGGAGTCCTGTTCCGGAGAGGCTGTCGCGGCGTTTGCTCATTGATTGTCGATTCGGTGATATCCGTCAGAGGTGTGCCCTGTCGTTGCGCTGGCTCGGGAGAAGCGGTTGCGTGCGGCGTGGGTAAGGGAGGCTGCAGCTCTTCGTGTGTGTCGGATAGGATTGATGATCGCGAAACGCCTCGGCTTTGTCGTGCAGCCCGCGCATCTTTGACGCTCCTTCGTTTCGGCGCCGGCTTTTTCGACGGTGACACGGGCTCGTCCACTACGCTCTCTGGTGGAGAGAAGACTTGCGATGGCTCGATGGACATCTCGCTGGCATCGACATTTCTCGTCTGTCGGCGCGAGGCCACCGTCCTCCGCCTTGAAGCGGTATCTCCTGTGTCCACCGTCTTCCTCCGGGGCGATGCTTTCGTGCTCTTCGGCGCCGGTGTGAACTCCTCCTCATCGTCGCTGTTTCGCGTTCGGCTGACCATTGAGTTCTCGACATCGGACCCAGAATCCTCCTCAATGACTGTCTTGCGTCGAGACGCGGCACGCCTTGAAGGCCGTACGGGTGATGTGTCGGCCATCGAGTGCGCTGTCGTCGTCCGTGTTGCTGTCTTGAGATCAACTGTCGCAAAGAAAGCTGTGTTGACATGTAAATACACGCTAGCTGGTTTGGGACTTCGCGTCCACGCGCTTTGGCGGGGCTTCTCGGATCAGCTCCGGCGACATCATTCGAAGGGCAAACTCACTTTCACACACCACCAACATGTGAATATACTGATGCTCAGTCAGTCGCGCCAACAACATCAGCAGACATGAGACTTTTCAAGACTTTCATGCCAGCATTGCCGTTGTGCACTCTCGTTCCAGCTGTCCAGATTGAGCAGGCAGTACTCGGGCTTGCGACAGAACCGTATTCAAGACCAGTCAATGTCGCGATCATAGGAGCCGGAGCAGCTGGCTCTTCTACTGCCTACCATCTAGCCGAATACGCACTCGAATCGAATATACCGATCAACATTACCATCTTCGAACGAAATCCGTACATCGGCGGCCGTTCTACCACCGTGAACGTATACGATGATCCAGCTTTGCCCGTAGAGCTGGGTGCCAGCATCTTTGTGAAGATCAACAAGATCCTGGTAGACGCTGTCGAGGAGTTCGAGCTGTCGACGAAGGCGTTCAAGGACAAGAGCAATGTGCCAGGACCGGACCTCGCAGTATGGGACGGCGCAGAGATCAAGATCACACAGAATGGCGGATGGTGGGACTTTGCAAAGCTGTGGTGGAGATATGGACGGGCGCCGTTTCAGACGATCAAACTGATGAAGACCACAGTCGGTAAATTCCTGCAGATGTATGAGAGTCCTGCATTCCCATTTGAGAGCCTGACGCAGGTCGCACAAGATGTCGAACTGCTGGCGGTCACCGCTGCGACTGGAGCACAGTACATGCGGGAGAATGCCATCACTGGACTGTTTGGCAGTGAGATCGTCCAGGCGAGTACACGAGTGAACTATGCTCAAAATCTGGAATACATTCACGGGCTGGAAGCAATGGTTTGTATGGCAACGGAGGGCGCGATGGCTGTTGAGGGCGGAAACTGGAGAATATTCGACCACATGGTCAAGTCGTCCCAGGCGACTGCGCTGCTGGAGACTGAAGTCATTGGTCTCAGTAAAGAGAAATCTGGGCAATATTCCCTGAGCTTCAGGTCCCAAGCATCCACAGCGGCTTCACAGCTCTTCGACGCCGTGGTGCTCGCCACGCCCTACCAGTTCTCGAACATCTCCTCCCTCGGTCTACATGAATCTCAGCGAACGCCAGACAAGGTTCCATACGTCGAACTCCATGTGACCCTCTTCACCTCGCCTCATCTCCTCTCTCCCAAGTTCTTTAATCTGGCCGCCGACAAGCCCGCGCCGAAAGTTATACTCACGACACTTCCGCTAGGTGACGCCGCCAGATCTGGGCCTGATGGCGTTGGCAAGGCTGGCTTCTGGTCCATCTCTCTCCTTCGACCCGTCACCAATCCAGAGACAAGCGTGCAGGAGTACCTATACAAGATCTTCTCACCGGCGCCGATCAATGCAACATTTCTGGCAGACCTTCTCGACGTTGAACATCTTCCCGTCAACGACGAGGAGAACCTTCGCCACCGAGATGTATCATGGATATTGCGCAAAGTCTGGGAGTCGTATCCTTACGAGTATCCTCGGGTCACCTTTGAATATGCGAAGCTTGCGGAAGGACTGTGGTATACTGGTGGCATGGATAGCTTCATCAGCACAATGGAGACGAATGCATTGATGGGGAAAAACGTGGCGAAGTTGATCGCTGATCACTTTGCGGGTCGAGACAGCCAAGCTGTTTTTGGGACGGCCCAAAAACTTGCTGCGTTGAAGGGCGACCTATGAGGTACGAATGATGAGTGGTTGAAGGCTTATACAGCTACAGGTTGCGAACATTGAACGTCGCATGTGAACGGAACATCGCACTGCTGGACGGAATGACACGTAGTTGTTCACGCCTCGTCTTCTGTCCTTCTCTCCATCTCATTTGGGATCTTCACATGCTAAACTGGGACGCGATGCTTTGGAGTTGCTTCGCATCCAAGCAGCGGCTCGTCACAAGCAAGCATCCATCGATTCACATCGCCACTTTCAGCTGTCAACGAAAAACTCCGTCACTTCGAACATCATAAACCGCCAACGTTCTCGAACAAACCACCACAAACATCGCCAAGTCAATACACTACAGCAACTCGACTATCAAGCAACAAGAAGTGCAACAGCAGCAAATCGCAAGGATCAAGTCATGTCACACAATGTCTTCACCACAACTGAATACCGAGGCCAGTGAGCAACTTCTCAGGTAGAATCCCTCGCCGTGCCTTGTGATCACAAAAGAAGCTTCTGACGAGTCTATAGCTTCGAAGACGAATGTGTCACCATCGTGTTCGACAATGACAACGGCAAGAAGAACTGGCTCGTTCATCGCAAGCCACTGTCGAAGTCTCCGTTCTTCAGGACCGCCCTCAAATCAACCTGGATCGAAGGAGAGACCAAGGTCATCAAGCTGCTCGACGACGATCCTGAGGTTATCAAGTACTACATCCACTGGCTTTACGCCTCAGCTCTCCCACGCACCCTCTACATTGTCCTAGCCAAGCTGTTCGTGCTGGGCGAAAAGTTTCTGGACTGGAAGTTCAAGAATGCCGTTGTGTTGGCCATCATTCGAGAGACGGACGCAGACAATCTCTATCCTGTCAACGAAGCAGTGGACACGATCTACGAGGGCACGATGAAGGGCTCGCTGGCTCGCCGACTCCTGGTGGATCTGTTCTACATCCACGGCACGCTGGACTGGTTCAAGGACCATGAGTATCATGAGGACTTCGTCCTGGACCTGGCGAAGAAGAGGCTGGCAGTCAACTGTGGTGCAGATCAGATCGACAGACACATCAAGGCGGACAATTACTTGGAAGTCGCTGAGAAGGAGATTGCTGATGGCATCGAGCTTTTCGACTCTCGTCATGCTTCGACTTCCGGCGTGGGCCCCTCCAGCATAGACTTATCCGCTATTCTGGCGTCTATCGGTGCGAACGATTTCCATTACCCATAGCTGCGCAGACACGTCGAACGGTGGGCTGATGCTGCAGATGAGACATTGCAGGGAATCGAGGACACGCACTTTCAAGACTAGGTGGACTGGGCGAGATGTCGATGATAGCCGTGAATTCGAGAACGAGGATTGCAACCTTTGCATCGCGACATGAGAGACCCGTTTACTTGGTCTGCGCAAGATAAGCTCGCTTTTCCGCTTTTCTGCGGATTTCGACATCTTCCTGGAATCGTCCTTACTGCGATTTCACCAAACGCTCTGATTATCCGACAGGCTGCAGTGTTCGCAGATCGAAGCACACCGCACCCAGTTCCGCTAGTCAGAGTCATCTGCACCATGCCGAATTCCGATCGTCCGGACGCGCACAGCCCAGATTGTCTCATCGATTAATCGCAAGATGCTTGCTCCTTTCGCTTTGCAGGGTGTTGTATGCTTGGGTCCCGGGTGCCGGGTAGTTCGCATCTGTTTCGTGGATTGCAAATCATTCCATCGCTCACAAACCCGAAGTTGAGGCATAAAAGTTGCCGATCTGATGGCCAAAATTCTACGCTCGCATGCAACCACCGACACGTTATCATCATTTGCGGTGAAGGGGAAAGTTTCAATGCGCTTACTGCTGTGCCGTTCCGTTACTCTAATAATGCACTGGATGCGTTCTCTAGGCTCACAATCGTCTGGGTTCTGGGATGGATCTGTTGCGATCTGACCTGGCATTATCCTCATTGCATTGCACCGACAGACCCTGGACAGGCATGACCCTGGGATCTTGTAATGGCCTTGTCGGACTATAAGAGTTTGTCAAGCCTGGCACCGGTTGTTATCCTTTCGCGTTCCAAAATCCTGAGGGCCATTGCCCTCGCTTCTATCCGCCCAATATGTCTTCCTTCAAGACGCCAGAGTCGGACCAAGTCTCTCGGGTGTTCGTCGATGACAAAGTCGGTCATGCCGCTGAAAAGGAGATCATTGTCGACGAAGACCGATTCGGCTTTACCGAGAAGCAGAAGAAGAGCATTATCCGACGGATCGACCTCCGAATAGTGTTTCTCCTCGGTCTGATTCACGCCAGCTCTTCTGTTGATAGTTCGGCCATTGGACTCGTGAACATCGCTGGTATGGGAAAGGATCTCCAGCTTGACAGTACGCGCTACAGTGTCATCACTTCGGTGTATTTCGCACCGTACATCCTGTTGCAATTGCCGGCCACCATTCTCCTGCGCAAGATCGGCCCGAGGAATTTTCTGTGTACCACTACGGTCGATGTCCCTGAACATGTCCCTGTCCCGGCCATGGCTGACCAATCTCTAGGTACTCTGGGGTCTGACAACCCTCGCCTGCGGCTTCGTACGAGACTGGTACGACCTTGTCGCTCTCCGCCTCGTCTTGGGGGCCTGCGAAGCCGCCAACTTCCCGGCAACAGCCTACTTACTCTCCCTCTGGTACCCTCGCTACTCCGTGCAGAAACGCTACGCCGTCTGGCTCATGATCGGAGTCATTCCCTCCGCCGTCTCTGGCATCGTCTGTTACGGCATCTCTCATCTTTCAGGCTACGGCCTTGGACCAAAATCTTGGTCTCCGAACCATACTGGGATCGGCATCGCGGGCTGGCGCTGGATCTTCTGGATCTTCGGCGCTTGCACTGTTCTTGTCGGCGTCGTGTCCTTTGCTTTCATCGTCGACTTCCCAGAGAATATTGCTCTAGGCACCGCCAAGACCAAGCGTTCCTTCCTCACCCAGTCTGAAGCTGCGTGGGCCGTCTCCCGCGTTGAGGCTGATCGACAGGACGTTCTCCCGCCGCCGTTTCGACTGAACCGATACCTGGCCCATGCGAAGGACCCCAAGATCTGGGCGATGTCGCTGTGTTATGGGTGCAACACCGTCGCTCTGTACGGAGTGGGTTTCGCGCTGCCATATATCCTCAGCCAGGGCATGGGTTTCAGTATCGGCACGGCGCAGTGTCTGTCCACGCCGCCGGTATTCGTGGGCAGTATCGCCATGGTCGTTATGGGGTATTTTTCGGACAAGTCGAGGCATCGTACGCCGTTCTTGTTGGCAGGTGGTTCCATGGTCATCTTCGGTACACTTCCTCTCACTTCGAATCCTGCCTGGTCATGTGGACGAAGTTCGATATGTGCTGACAACATCACTTCAGGATTGAGTCTGGTCGGCTTCGTTGAAACTGTCGGCTTGAGATATTTCGGCATCTTTGTGGCGCTCTCTGGTGGATTGTCAAACACGTCGGCCATTTTGGCCTGGCAGTCAAACAACGTTCGAGGTATGTGTGGCTTGGGTGAATTGCACAAGTCTGGAAGCTGACAAGACTCATTTAAGGTCAATGGAAGCGCGCGCTATCATCTGCAATGGTGTCCATCTTCGCCTCATTGGCGGGTCTAGTTGGGTAAGGCAGCCAAATGGCCTCGCCGCGTGAATCATGTGGGACTCCAGCTGATGTATGACCTTCGCCGTAGTGCTTTCGTTTTCCGAGCTCAGGACGGACCCAGATACTATCCCGGCATCGGTACTTGCATCGGAGCTCAAACGATCATGATCATCGTTGTGCTGTGCCTGAACGTGTCTTTCAGGCGGGCGAACCGGACGGCCGAGGCCACAGGAAATCCAATAGAGGGCCTGAAGGGGTTTCGGTATGTTGTGGACCTCGTTTGCCGACGTCAGACGGGTGCTGACTGGTCTACAGGTACACGCCTTGATGCGATTGAACGACCATTTGGGCGAGTCGGCAGTCTCGCCTTTCTACGAAGCTCGGGCAGCATTATCAATTGTCCGACAGCAGAAACATACCTCTTGGAAGGTGCGGGTGGAAATATATCGAATCATTCGAAAAATTTGAGCATTTCTAGCATACCGAATCACACGGAAAATCTTGGCTCGCTGAGACACGTTCTGGTTCTCGCTCGACTGCTGCTTTCTCGGGGCACACTTCCCCCTCTCTCACTCGACTGCTCGTCCCGGCGGAGGGTTCGCCACATCGAGAAACTTCTCGAGGTAATTGCTCATCTTGACGTCGTATTCTTCGCATTTTCTGCAACACATGAACTGAACGACCCGTGCGAAATGGCTGTTTGGACGCCGGTCTTGACCGCCCTCCTCGCACCTCGCGGCATCGGCGTCAATCAGTCGGAGCATCCACGATTTCAAATCCTTGGCCATGTTTCTCGGCATTCGACGAGGCTTGATGTGCGGCGCTGCACTACAGTGCAGAACCAAGCTTGTGAGCTTCGTCGCAGGAGTCAGAGCCCTGGAGATCGCGGCAATGTCCTGCCGTGAAAGGTTGGCGGCACAACAGATCCACAGAACGCGGAGATGCGCCACCGAACGACCGATCTTGTTGATGAACTCCATGAACCTTTCTTGGTCGACCGCATACAGGCGATTCTGTCCGTAGAAAATCGGCGTCGCTTCAGCATGTATACGCTTCGACACTGCTAGTAGTTGCGGGCATAGACCGCTCTTGTTCTTTGGGTGTCGCCAGACTTGGACCCCGGTTGTCGAGCACAGCACTAACTCGTAGATGGTATTTCTAATCTCTCCCTGCAGATCCATGAAGGTGGTGAGGGAATTTGGCGTAGGCAAGAAGGCTTGTGCTTGCGAAAACGTCGCGGACATCGTGGCAAAATGATAGGCTAAGATTGAGCGGTTCTCTGATGTGATGTTGTGGATTGAACATGCTTGAAAGGTAGATGGTGCTTATGTCTTAAGGAGTGAACGAACTCATATGAAGCAAACATTTTGCTTGTTAATCAAGCGGCAAGTAAGCGAATGCAACGAGAAGCTACTGGCCGGTCGAACCATGTAGAAGATGCAGGGCTTCGGCGAGATGGTATGGTTCATCGAGCTCGTCACTACTGTCTCGAAGCTGTTGGGGGCAGGATGGCTCGCGTGTTGGAGTGAGGCTTCGATGACAGCAGACTTTTTGACATTTTTGTCTAATGCAACAACGCAGCAGAGAAATCATCAGAGCAAGCGCGCGAGTGAGACTGTCCGAGTGAAAGCTCAACAAGAGTGAATAGAAACGCCGTGATGTCTTGCATAGCTCCGATCCTCCAACCTTTGCTCGAAGATGAAGTGAGCAATCATTACCCGCGGGATCATGCTTCTCAAAATGTGGTGAAACGTTTGCTGTGGACGCGGGGTGTAGTGGTTTGTGCGATGAGCACAGGGATATTTGCGCTTTTATGATCTGCAACGACTTCTTTCGTCCGCAGACACTGTGATGGCATGGTGGCGAGAGCCTTCTCTCGGTCTCTTGATCGTGCGAAGGAAATAGCTCCAAGCTGAGCGCGTCAGCGATGAAAGTCTTCGCGTCAAGTGTCCCCCATCAACGCTTCGCTTCGTCGAGCAATTTCTTCATCGTCGCCTTAAATTCGCTGTTGTAGAGGTCTTTCCTCCCTTCTCGACGCATGCCAATGCTCACCATGCCTGCGAAATCCTCCAGTGTCAAGTTTCTCGTGATCCATGCTTATAGCGCGCGCCTTGATCAAATGCCTCACAAATGGCTTCAAGTCGCGAGCCATGTTCTTTGGCAGGATGCGTGGGCCGGATTGGTTGGAGAAGATGATGTTGAGGCTTCTCAGTGCCGTAGCTCCGGAAAGCGATCTGATAACGGTTTTGACGCTTCTTTGGTTGGTGGGATAGAAGAACACTTCGAAGTGCCGGATGTATTTGACAGAAGTGCCGATGGTGTCGAGAAATCCCTGAAGGTTGGTCGCCGAGATTCGCAGGAGGGTCGCTCCGTAGAGCATAGGAGTGGCTTCTTGGTTCACTTGTTTCGAAACGAGCAGTAGTTGTGAGCTCAAGGGGTCGGCAGCTGGGGGACGCAGATCGTGCTTGAGGTCATCATTGATCGACAGGATGCGCTCTTGATATGGCAGATTCATGTATCGGGTAGACACGCTGTTGCCTGTTTCCAACGGCGACGTGAAAACCAACGCGTAGATCAGATTCTTCAGCTCTGCGGGAAGGCACTCGAAGGTGGAAGTGCCTCGAGCTTCCACCAACATGTTCGATGGCTCCTGGTCAATAAATGCTGGGCGTAAGGTGGCCATAGCTAATTCGATGCAGAGGGGCTGTTGACCTCGAAGGGTGTTGTTGTCCAAGATGTCCGTACGTAGTCTATGGACTTCGAGGGGAGTCTTAGTCTAGGATGTTCGTAAACGGCGGAGAAGGGAGAGTACGTAGAGCTGCGTGGGACCTTCGAGAGCCAACCGAAGTTTGCGGCTAGAGGATTATCGTGCACAGACTTTTACGCATCGAGGCTGAGCTTAGCTGCGAGATGCACTTACTGCAAGTCTGACGAGTTCCTAAGCTGTCGAGAAGTGTTACGGGACGATTGCAAAACATACAACGATGAATTAATCTTGATATTCGTGCTTTTGGAGTAGTAGTTTTGGAACGCAAACACGAGCCCAGAAACGCTGAAGTGCTAGTGACGCCCGTTTGGTAATTTCCTGACGCTCGCAATGGTCTTGAAGGCGCTTCAAGCATCTTCAAAAACTTCGGATGCCCAAATTCCTCGATCTGCCCAGATATCTCATCCTTCATTCAGGCCTTAGTCTTGGCTGCGCGCGGCGGCCTTTCCTCGCTGAGACGCTTGACTAGCGCAGTTCTCACTTCGGAGGTGTAGTTCTGCGTCTTGACGGACCCACTGAAATAAACGATCCCAGCAACTTCGCTAGCGCTGAGTGTCTCTCCATCGCTGCTTTGCGCGCGTATCCTGATGACACGGGTGGCTCATACTCTCTGATGGCCAGCCATGCTTCTTGGCGAGCTGTTTGCTTTGCCGCCTTTCAGGGAGTGGAACTCGAGATGTTGCAGATGGTTTGCTGGCAACAGGGACTTCGTGATGGACCTGACATAATCTTGATGGCTACCGTGCACCATGATCTTGAGGTGGCGGACGTGTCTGATGCGGGCGCCGATCGCTTTGACGAAGCCCTCAAAATCGCGGGCTTGCATTTCGAAACGATTCATTGCGTAGAGAATTGGAGTCGCTTCGGTGTTCACCTGTCTTGATACTTCCAGGAGCCGCGGAGACAGACCAGGACATGCTTTTAGAATCGTGATATCATCGTGATCCTCTGTGCGCAGATGATTTTCCTCACCAGCAAAAGGATCCATCCGTTAGCATCGCGTAAAGCCCGCGCTTCGGTATGTCTTTGTCGAGCACGCGGGCTTTCGTACAGGCGTACCAAGCCGGCCACCTCGTGCGATAATTTGAATGCGACCACAATTTCGACGGGCGATGTCAAAGCCATCTCGTAAATAGCATTCCTGATCTCCGGCGGCATGTCTTCGAGCCCAAGGGCACGAGGTCGCTCCGTACGAAAGCTTCGTGACATGTGTAACATATTGGCGACGAGTTGTGGTTTGGTGTGCACGTGGTATGTCCTTGGCAGATGAGATGAGTAGATTCGACGGCTGCCGATGGAGGGTCCGGCGGCATCGACGAATCTGGCGAATATCCCCATTGAGGTTTTCAAATGGTTCATTCCGTAGAGGATGGGTGTCGCCTCCGCTTGAACCAGCCTAGAGACTGCCAGTAATTGGGGAGTCAAGGTTGGTGTTTCGGCCGTGAGTCTTTGCCAAGGCTCTGAGTCTTTCCCCCTTTTTCGGTCTGTCGGAATAGTTTCCAAGACCTTCGAGCCCTGGACTGCCTGACCCGTTCCACAAACTCGGCACATTCCTGGTGCACGATGTGTCTGCGAGTGTGATAGGAGGTAAGAATCGAGACAACGCTTGTTCGGACGAGGGCCAGGACGTATATCTCGTTGCGGATCTCTGGGGGCAGACTCTCGAAGGTGAGATTGCGAGTCCGGTTCAAAGTTGGGTCTGGCAAATTCGACGACATCCTGCACAGTGTTGTGCCGCCGGATTTTGAATGCATGTCGTTGTCACTCGTTGCGATGAAGCCGATGATGTCCGGCGGCGATGTTCTGATCAGCGTAGGAAGCGGTGGAGCTGGGCGTAGTGTTACGAGTGGCGATTAGTGTATGGAGGAGGCGGAGCTCTGTCAAAGCCCAAGTTTGTACTGCTGAGACGTATGTGCTTGGTCGAAGCTTGAAGAGAAGAGTCAAAAGGGGTTACTGTAGGTATGCAGGACTCGCTGTGAGGACAGCGCATGTCAGTAGTCCGAGCATGCCATCGAGCTGACCACGCCACATGCCACTGCATGGCTTGAGTAGCGCGAGACTGAGCGCCGAATACCATCAAGGCGAAAGTGATCGTGTGAGATTTTCAGACCTCAGTGGTTTCAATGTATTTGGACTACTCGTGTTTGAATCAGAAGCGTGGTCGTTTCATCGGAATATGTGTATTCAGGTCACATTGGAGAGGTGAGGTCAGACAGTATGCTGCCTGAGGCAATTAATCGGCCTCAGCTCCGTCGCAAAAATCTTGGCTTGGCGGGAAGCGGGCGAGCAAAAAAGACTGAGCTCTTCGGAAAGCTCAACCCTCGACCAACGACCAGGTGCTCCCACACGCAACCCAACGCCAATTCGCTTCCGACGACCGACACACCTCTTGGAATTCCTCTCCTGCACATCCAAAGGAGAAAGCGCATCCATTGGCCCATAGTAGCGCCCAGGAAAGACCGCGATCATGTCATTCCGCGGCGGAGGACGAGGAGGTTTCGGCGGTGGAGACCGTGGTGGTCGCGGTGGAGGAGGATTTCGCGGCAGCAGCAGAGGTGGAAGAGGAGGGTTCCAGCAATCATACGGCCCTCCCGATACTGTCTACGGTACGCGCAACTCCCTCCAATTCATCATCCGATCCACCACTAATTCAATGCTCCTCTAGAAATGGGCTCCTTCCTCCACGCAACCGAAGGCGAAATGGTCTGCGAATCCATCAACGTCAAGATCCCGTACTTCAACGCTCCCATCTACCTCGAGAACAAAACGCCAATCGGCAAAGTCGACGAGATCCTCGGACCGCTGAACCAGGTCTTCTTCACCATCAAACCACAAGAGGGAATCCAGGCAACGAGCTTCAAGAGTGGAGACAAGTTCTACATTGGTGGTGATAAATTGTTGCCGTTGGAGAAGTTCTTGCCGAAACCGAAGCCACCGCCAGGTGCGCCGAAGGTCAAGAAGCCGAGAGGTGCGGGTGGATTTGGACGTGGTGCGCCGAGGGGTGGTGCGAGAGGTCGTGGTGCGCCAAGAGGAAGAGGCGCGCCGAGAGGTGGATCGAGAGGAGGCTCTTTTGGCGGTGGACGTGGTGGTGGCGGTTACAGCGGCAGTGGAGGCTTCCCTCGTGGTCGCGGCACACCAAGAGGTCGTGGACGTGGTGGCTACTAGAGGAAGAGGGAGGCTTGTTCAATGGTACAAAATCGGCGATGGAGTTGGGAGCTTCGACCGAAGCGGAGTTCGTGGCGTTTCTTCTCTTGCTCCCGGGACTATGAGATGCGCGGCGAAGGGGTGCGGTTGCGCTACAGTCGCTGAGTAGCAATGAGTGTTCAATGTACACCTTTTCTTCACCGTTCGGACGATCACTGACAGTGAGCACTAAGATCAAGCGCAGTATGCTACAGAAGTACATGCCGTTCCTTAAATCCTGCGAACGAGGCGCGGTATCTCGGCAGCATCGACAGCCATCACCACATTCGACATCTATTCATCTGTGATACTGTTCATTCTCACATTTGAAGCGCCGAATCCTCTCCCCTCGGTTTCCAGAACAAATATTTACCAGTCATCAACAAACCAGAATCCGGAAGTCCGAAGCAGTATACCTATCGCAGTCACTTTCCGTTCCGGCGAAAATCTCACTGGAGCACTTACTGCAGCGCGGGTTACCGAGATGGTACTTCACGCCTTTACTCCAGACATGCGACTCCTCGGCGATTGATGGACAGAACAGGATTGGAAGCATGAATCCCAAACCACGTCGAAAGAGTGTTGAGTACTAGCGCCGCATATGGGGCTGGCTTTCTTGTCGATCCTGCAATCATATACACATGAGAGCCCTCTCCGATCTCAATAATTCCCTTCTCGTCATGAATATCACAACAGCTTATTGCTCAGATCCATCGACCACCAACAAGCAATGAGCGGGCCGCGGCCCAGCTACGAAAGACAGCGGCAACTATCGATCCTCGACAACAATCTGTCTATGGTCCTTATCATATCACCGGGCGCCCCAGACTGACCCCAGTAATACAAGCATAGCAACGACTACGGAAACCGGAGGTGATTCGCTGTTAGTCGTTACGGTCTGCGAGGAAATTGAGAATTATACATACATCAGCTGACCCCTCTCGAGTTTCACTTGACCATGGCATCGATTGCGCAATCACGATCGACCTTGGGCGTGCCCTGAGCACAAGGATGACCGTCAGGCTAAATACGAGCACAGCCAAGACACGAGACGGGATCAACCTGGTCCCAGAGACGGGAACGCTGAGGCCGCACCTCTGCTCAAAAACACATCAAGGCCATCGGAGTACAATGTCATAATTGTAAGATCCTCTGGCCGTGCTGTGTAGTCCTGGCAAAGCTGACAGAGAATTGCGCAGCAGCAAGACGGTGGTCTGAGATAAGTAGGGCTTTCGGTGAGGCCTGGGTAGGCTGCGGAGGCTGCTCGAACGAGGCTTGTCCGGCGCGACTGCCCGGGCAGGCAATCGTGACACTTGGTCTCTCCAATTTAATCATGTATCACCACATTCCCGGTCACTCGACCTTTTTCTTCCGCGCTCGACCTTTTTTCCCTTCATCTCGACACGATTCAACACCCAAGAACGACCAGACCCTAAGAACGACCAAATACTCCAGATTGCATCGATCACCATGCAAATCTTGCGGCTCTCTATCATTCTCGCGTTGGTTTCGACTTCCCTCGGCGACGACGACTACTATTGGGCAAGTCCTCCTTCCTCCTGTCTGTGTGCTCACCTCTAACCACGGAGTGCTTTTCCTACAGACCTGCGATGGTGGAAAATCGACCGACTACCCTGACGGGGCATGTGTCAGTACTAGTCATACTGCTGGCACGCATGACGGTGAAATTACCCCTTGTCATCCGGTACGTGGCCTGTCCTACAGCACAGTGTCGCTGTACTAAGCTGACAATTTCTTGAAGGCCCATCCGTGCTCCCTCGAGCCATTTCCCCATGGGTGTGAGTGAATCAGAATCCAGGAGACTGACCAGAGCTTGCCACCAAACACGTCTTGACAGATCCTGATACCATCCCTAGAGAGTATCCTGAGTCCAAGCTAACCTTACGCGCTTTGCATTTAGGCTCTCCGAACTGGTCAGGCTCGGGTATGGCCTATTGCTGAAAAGCAAAGCATTGCCGTGGGCATCCGAAGGTTGCGATAGGAGGCCACGCTGAGAACATGCAAGCAAAACACCACTAGACCGGTATTGGGCAAAAGGACGAACATGCAACGATAGTCCTCTACTTCGGGGAGGTCTTAGGAAAAAGACGAAACATACGACACCGCGGATCTTCTGCCTGCTCCATGCGTGATGTACTGTGAAATACACGGGCGCAGTATGCTAGAGTTCAAATTCACATCAGAAGAGCGGAATCTCCCTTCTCTTTGACCTGTGCAATACAAATATTGACAGCTAGTATCATATCAGAAGGAGGAAGTTTAGAAACAATAGACCTGCTGCGCTTTTTTCGCCCGGACGAAAGGTTGATATGCATGGCCGAGTTCGAAGAGCCCGTGATCTGGATATGGCTCGGAGAGGTCGGTAACTGGGTTCAAGAACTGGCCAGCGGGCTTTTGCTTTGGCGCCTAGACATTCACCGTTCAACCCTGGCCATGGCAAAGCCAATCGAAGCCTTTGCGAGAGGACACTGGCTCGAAGAGGTGGCTTGACTGGGTTCAAGGACCGGCCACTAACTTTTGCTTCGGGGCACCATAGCAAGTCAGACCTGCTTGGATGGAGAGGGCGTATTTCTGTGAGAAGTAACCCGGAAGGGAATGTAGGCGGGGACCGAAAACGACTTAAACAAGAGGATTGAGATGAATTGATAAGAAACAGAATGGAGGAAGCCGAGAGCGGCCTCCTCGACTGTACGCATGTCACCTTCTTCCGACAGAGGCCTAATAGCGTTCTGTACTGCTGATCGGTCACCTCTGTGCCATCGGGACGTGGGTCAATATACATACAAGTATCCGCTTGTCCTTGTTCCTCCTCTACTCGTGTCCTGTTCCACATCTGCCAGATACCTTCTCGCCGTCATCTGCCACCTGCACGCTCTATCAAAGCCATTTTCTGGAAGCTGTCCCCGCACCAACGTCTTCCGCAAGCTTCAGCAAACCACAATGCACTTCTTCACCGTCGCCGTCGCCGCGCTTTATGGTAGGTGCTTAAAGCCTTGAATCCTTGCAGCGTCCGCGACTGTCCGGGTCCTACATTATGCCGACAAACGTTGTCGAACTATTGCTGACGACTTTGCTCTATGGTGCTTAGGCCTCGTCGTGCTGCCAGTCGCTCTGGCGGACGGCTGCGGAGCCTCGAAATGCCACTGCTGCACGGTCACCGAGACCAATTACACTGACGGCAAATATCAGGTTCGTCCATCACTACATTTCACACCGTCAAGTACCAGCGGGACGAGACTGATTGAATACATGCCAGGGGACCCATACTTGGACCCACGGATACCAGATTCCCGATGGCGATGGGGGTTGTTTCTGCATGTCGCCCGATGTTGCCAGGGGTTGCGCCGGGCGTTGCATTTCGCCGTAGTTCAAGACGACGGTGGAGGCCAGAGAACATAGTTGTAGGGGTGGAAAGGTGGAAAGAGTGTTGTTGTACGCTTTGGACTCGGAAGCGGTTGTGCGATAGGCCACGACACGCGTGGTCGTGGGCGACGGAGAAGCTAGACTGCTTGATGGAGCGTTGAGGGTTTTGAAAAGTTTCGCTGCGAGACTGTTGCCTGGAACTTATCCGAGGGAGCACGGATCATAGATCTGAGTGCAATGCCTCATCCGTCCCGAAAGAGGTGCGGATCAACTTCTAGTAGATCAAATGACGGAGCAGATAACCAATGCGATGAACATCAGCACAGCGACGATGACTTGTGCGAGGTACCTCCGCTGAGTGTAGCCACGTTTCGGATGTCGTTCGTGCCCATCTATTCAGCGTCAAAGCTTTCAATTCACTTCGCTTATCTAATTCTGCGGAATCATCCGAGGTCCAAACTTTCTAAACTCACCAAAAACGTTGGAACGGCTTCACGGCTTCGGATTTCCGGCAAATATAGACATGAGGTCGACTAGCGCTATCGCTAGTCATGCTACAAATCACATCTTGGTCGCGGAAACAAGGCGATGCGAGCTCACTAGAGCACCGATAACTTTACTGCCACATCGATCTTGAATTTTGTGCCGCAAGTGGCGGAGCACATGCTCTCGGGGAACTGCTGCTTGCTACTAAAGACTGCACAATACGACGAACCGTATTCGATCAAAGCCGCGAGCGTTCCGAGAGCTCCTATCAATCGGTGCTGGGGTTCACAGGCTGCTATCTCCGCGGTCCAAGGGCCGCTACGTAAGAAGCTAACCCCTGAGTTCGTTCTCTGGCCAGAGTACTTACTACATCCACCCTTCACTTAGCTTAAGGCTATAATCATCGACCTCAGCAATAGACAGTGGACTCGTAGAGACCGTAGCTTCGTAAAGCTCGGGGGCGCCAGACTCATCGAGATTTGATCAGAGTAAGGTACCGATGTTGGGTTGGGACCCTTAACGTGCGGCAGTAAACGCCAGATTAGCTCGGGCGACCAGTTGATAACATAACCAGTGCAAGACAACGCGCGTACCGTAAGGCTTGGACGCTTTCAATAGCCAACATCGGCAAAGGAACGGAATAAGAATAGCACAGAGACCGTCCCTGACTTAGCAGTCCAAACTGGTCTCAGCTACTCGTCTTACGATCTAGAGTGGTGTCTAGAACACGATTGGAAGGCGCACAACTCCAACACCTTTCGTAGTCGGGGTGTATTTCAATTCTTCAAGGGGTAGCGCGACTCGAATGTTCGGCACCCCGCAAAATATAGTGGCTACAGGTATCAGCATTTGTCCATACTCATCGACCCCTATTCCACTGCTGGAACTTACTGAACACAATCTCGATCTCGGTCTTTGTAGAAGTCTCAGCGCGGTGCTCGGTGTTGATGGAAGGACACCTGCCGTTCTAGAGCTTGACTCTCGAAATGGGGCTTGCGTTACGGAGAGCAGAGTACTCGGGGGCCTGGTTGGACATCGGAGATGCGTCGCAAAGGGTTACTCAGGCGCTGTGAGAGTCGCTGAATCGGAAGGATGACAAAACTCCTCTGCAGCGATAGGTTTGCTTGTCATGTTGGAAAGTCTTGACGCCTCGGCCTGGCGTCTGCATTTGTATAATCGTGATTGTTTCATGGCGCAGCGTGCCGATGCCTCGTTTCAGATTGATCACGAAGGTCAGCGAGAAGCATTCGCACAACAGAATGAGGTGCCGGCATACTTGTAGCCATCTCCAGCAGCCCTCCCTGCACCGTGAGCTTATATGTGCGAGACACATACGCCGTCAGCTTCTCGCGCACATGCACTGTCGGTTCATGTCGAAAGGAACCGATTGCCATGTCGCGCGATTACCCTATGGGTATCTTGTGGCCTGTTGCGATCGCTTCATGCCCACCACGATATCCTGCAAACGAACAGCATGGAAGCATAGCGGATTCACTGACCGATCGCCGCACTCCTCTTTGACGATGAATAATTGCAAAGCTCGTTGAAGCGGTATCCAAATTGCAGTTGCTATGTTCCTGTTGACCTCCGGTACGCTTTGAAACGATATTACTCCCACCTCGTCCCGGGTAAGGCGAAAAGACCTCGGCCATTTAGGCGTCGCTCCGCGTAGGAGATGGTACCTTGCCGACACTCTCCATCGTAGGAGATGGTACCTTGCCGATGTTCTCCACTTTGCTCAGGCCGTCTGCGATTGACTTCTCGTCTTGAGACGCTAATCGTTTCCGTCCTCCTAAGCCCCGAATCTTTCCGACCACATACCTTGAGGTGCGTCTCGCCAATCCAGTCATGGGTGGCATACAGGCACAGATCCTACACGATGGTTAGTCCGCGTTGATTCGACATGGCTTGATTCTTCCAACACGTACATGCTAGCGTAGACCTCGACCGCGCACCAGACGACGAAAGTGTTCCAAGTCCATGTGGGATTGTGAATTGCAGTCAACTCGTGTACATGGTAGAGTCGGACGATGGTGACAGCCGTCACGCCGAATCCGACGAGGAAGCACAACGTGACGCTAGATGAGGATTAGATTAGGACAACGACGCATACAGAGCGGTCGATAAACGTACCCGATCTTTTGTCGTAGCGACACGTTCAGTTTGAGAAGCCGTGGAATTGGGAGAAGAATGACCACAATGTCCAAGACGGCGTTGATGCTACCCACGGCATAGGCGCTCGCAATGCGGTCTACGCAGGCTCCATTCGCCTCGCCGGTCTGGCGCCATCCTAGACAAAGGGGTTAGCCAGGTGACTCTTATCGAAGAGAGAATTCTGGCAAGGATAGCAGGCACGTACCCAGTGAAATCGGAGTGCAGGCGAAGATGTTGGCGAGGACACAAGAAAAGCCAGCAAGAAACAGGACAACTCCCACGACTTTGCATTGTAGTCGGATTTGGCGGTAGTTGACGTCGGTGGCTGGGAAGATCCGGAGGTAAAGGAGGACTAGAGACAACTTGGTGAAGAAGGCGCAGAACACGTATAGCGGTTGCATCCAAAAGAAAATCTTCGCAATCCGGTTAGTCAGTAGGGGAGTAGGGGGAGTAGGGAAAGTAGCATCAATTCAACCGGGTGACCAACCTTGGCCCAGCGCACAACATCAGGAATAGGAACCGTCCATATATCTCGGCCAAACCCGTAAGTCGCCGACAAGTTTCCCAAGATCGTCATGGTCAAGGTCGGAATGTAGACGAGAAAGACGACGTCTGCCAAATCAGCCAATCAGTCGAGGCTTTGCCGACGAGTATAGACACTCACAGTCGTCCCACCAGTAGCCAGCACCACCCCAGCGTCGCCAACGAGAAGCTACCCGACCCAAGAGGAAGAACGTCGCCAGGCCAAACAGCGCATTGACAAGATCCCTCGTCTGCGGTCCTACGTCGCGACCCCGTTCCCAGCCACAGCTCTCTGCCTGGAAATGAAGACCCTGGAGAGATTCTTCGAGCCCATGGCAGTCGCGGGTCACGCAGGCGAAGAGGGCGTCGGTGACGGGCCCTGTATGAGCGCAGTAACACGGATCTGCCGGCGTGCAGTTGAGACTTGGGTAGACCATGATAGCGCAATTTGTGACGCATTGCGGGAGCTCGGCAGCGGCGGTCAGGTTGACATTGGCTTGCGCTCGCACCTGCGAGATGGCTCCGATGGCCAATGCGAGCAAGAAGATTCTCATGATGGGCCGGGGGTAGCAACGCGAGGGTCGATATGGCGAGATCGCTATCGCAGGGACATGGAAGAAGAGGCAGCGGGGAGCGGACTTATACCTGGAGGTAGTTCAGAAGAAGGTCGTCTCGAAGATCCGACTCATGGGTACTGGGGTATCAGTGCGCAGTGCAGTGAATGTGATGCGGTCGATGATCGTCGTTCTGCGAGCCGGAACCTACACAGCCTGAAACCCCCCGCAGCATTATTGTCGTGCAGCAGAAGCTTTAGGAACAGCTGATCGCTCGTAGGCTGTAGGAACAGAGGAGTCGCAGGCTTCGTGAACATGATGCAGTGGCAGCGTCGTACTTCGCTTCGTCAGTTCCCCAGTCGCGGGAGCAACGGAACGTCCCCTCAATCTCCATATCTTGCTCTTCGGGCTGGTATCGAGGCACGGGCTTGTCACATGGAATTGATGTCACCACAGTCACATCTTGTTAACCAGTCACATTGAATTGATGATGATCCTCCGGAGTGAAAGTCATTCAGCCGTACACGGAGCTGCGATCAGCGGCTACGATCAGATCAGCGCCTGCGATCAGCGGCTGGTCGTGACTCGCGTACCGGTACGAGGTCTTTAGAGAAAGTCAAGAAGTAGTGCCGGTCCAGTGAAAGCGTTCTGGGGCCATGAATTGCATAATCTGCCAATTCCAAGCCCACGAGTCGCATTGTTTCGAGTTTTCGGTAGTGTTCCCCTTACTGGTTGCAGGACATCACACGACAGGTGTAGTCCCTTCTGCCAGATGCTGCTGCGATTGGCTTCTTGTGCCAACGATTTTCTGGTCGGGATGCAGCTCGAGAGAGCAGGCATGATGAGTATGTGGTGATCAACATCAAAAGGGAGAATCGCATGCAAGCTTATAGTGACAACGACGACATTGTATGCTTGACAAGGAGATGTCGTTGTCGCCGAGGCGGACAAACCGGGATGGGCCGCAAGCTCCTTCGATCATCATGCCGCAGCAGGCACTCACGAGTGAGAGCGAACGGCGGTTGGTACCTCGAGTGTTGATAACTATCGAATAAACATGATTGCTTCTTATATAGCGAGGAGATGTCTGAGTACAGTCGTCGGCTAGAGCACTTCTCAAAAGGTTCTTCATAAACAACTGCGCTTAAAGAATACCGAGGCGATCGATCGATGGGTCTCGCCTCGTCCGATTGTCACTTTTATCGAAGGCATGGGTCCGGAGCACATATAGAAGAGGCTATCGGTTCTTCGATCCACTTCTTCCTCTCCTTCCCAACTTGCTCCCCGTGGCCTCTCAGCTTCTTGACATCATCTGGACCTTCGACAACCTATAATGCAACTCACAACGATTCTCCTCGCCACCACGACGGTCATCGGCGTCCACGCGGGAGTGCACGGGACCTGCAAAGGATGGAAATCCGAGGCCATTGTCTGGACAACCTGTGAAAATTTGGACGGCCGACAGGTAAGAGCGCCCGCCACTGCTGCATACAAGCAAAAGGTCGTCAATCGCTGACGCGTTTCATCGATGCACGGTAGCTCAACGACAAATTGGATTGCTGCATTGCCGGCCGCGATTTACCAACTTGGCTCAAGGAGTGCGAGAGAGCAGGTGGAGTCGGGGGATTGCAGCCCTTGCCGGGAACTCTGACCGCGGAGGAGTGTTGAACTCGACGGGCGGGCGACTGGATGAACGTCGCTATGTCGGGTGCAGGAGTCGTGGTGGTTTAGTGCCACTCGTCAGGGCGTGCGAAAGGCATGTGGCTGGGTGGCCGCTGCGAGAGGAGGGGTAGAGAATGGGGACGAAATGTGGTCCGCCCGAGAGTGGGGACCTGGGGTTCGTGTTACCAGCATCATGCTTGCTTGTATCGTCAGTATCGAAAACGGTTTGAGCTGGGATACATCCTGTCGCTCTAACTCTTGACGCATGGGTTCCCAGCGCATGCAATAGCCACGTGTCTCTGAGTCCGACGTTCCCTCTTTTCAAATCACAACTTGCTGAACTTGGCCTCAGATCCTCGGATTGCACAATTCCGCTTCGAGACCATCGTCCAGCAAATCTCGCCAATTCAGAACGCACTTCACTGAAATCGGCATCACCAGAAGTCACACTGACGGACGGCTGTTCGTAACGGAGTGCGAACATTCGACGGTCGGTTGCGAGAGCACAGGGGGTGGACCAATTCGTGTAGACCGGATCGAAAGAAGCCATGCTGGTACCTGGTGGCTCGACCTGATCCTGATGCTCGCGCAGCCCTCCCCGCAGAAAGATCCGCACATTTTCCGACGTACAATGTTCTAGTGATGGGTGAACATTAGGTGAGCCGGTTGCTGGCGGTAGACAAGACATCATCCACGGAGGAGTCCATTGTAAAGGTGAACAAGACGTCATGGGCGGATGGGTAGATCGTGAAGGTGGTGGTCGAGTGGCAGGAAAATACAAGCAGTATGTGGGGACCGAGCGACCACTTTCATGGCATGACGCATCGCTTACCTGAACGAGTCCGGGATTGGATGATTCCCCATTGTAGTGGTACGTCCTGATGGAGCTGAAGATGCTCGTGAAGTGTATGTACGAGGACCGTCCAGGGTCGCTGTTATGGCTCTGGTCGCTCATATCGCCGCCGCCACCGTTGCCCTGCCTATGCTCGCCCTCGGGGTCGCAATGGCTTCGGCGGAAATTCTCCACCTTCGATCAGGAAGGTAGAGACTTCTTTGCGATAGGGTTCGACGAAGTCGACATAGTCCCCGAACCAGTACCACCTAGTCGTCTCGCCATCGTCGTCATATTCGAATCCTCCTCCTAGCTCGAACACCTGGACGTTTGGCAATTTCCCCGCGAAGGTCCTGAAACAATTCGGCCAAGATGCCTCCCCCAATTCCAAATTCTTGACCTGAACCTAGACCAAAGTGTCCTTGTGTCGCAGAAGGAAGTCGCGCAGATCGTTGGAAGATGTCTCAAAGTTCGCAATGTTTACATCCGTCAGATGCTGCCACACGATGCTACCCACCACGCTTGCGAGTGGGCAGGTAGCGACGTTGTAGCGAAAAGGTATGTCTAGATGAAGCCGCTTCAAGCGCTTGGTGGCTTTCATGAGGCTGGCAAACCGGTAAGGAGGTCTTGAGAAGTCGCTTAGGGCCTGGTCGAAGATCTCTGGATGTGACAGGCCGTCATTGTCACAAGGGCTGGAAGATATCCCTACCAGCTCTTCCACATCGGATAGAAAATCCTGGAACTGGTGTGCAAGATCTTCTCGCATGGCCACGCGGTGAGAAACTTGTCCAAGTCTTCACACTCATGGCTTGAAGTTGGCCTCGGAAGCCGCCAGCACAAGACGGGCGATGGCTTGTTCCCCGGACGAGTACTTATCGGAGTCGCCCGACGAACAAAGCAAACCGCGCAGGAAGCCTTTGTGGTACAGCGCGGAGCAGTGCTTGAAATGATCCCGGCTGGAAAGGTCCACCGTGTTCAGGTTAGGACATCGAGCAAGGAGTTGCCGCAAGCATTCGAAGAGGAAATTGTCGTGCAAAATATCCTCGCCTTCGGAAACTAGGCGGACGGCATAGCAATAGTGATCCTGGAGCTGCTCATTTGAGAGTAGAGAAGCCGCTCGCTCAGTCTATGCTTGGATTTCCAACTCCAGCGCATCACGCTCCCGTTGACGGAGTCAAAACCGGTCAGGTACAGCGTCGCAATAGGACTCGCGGATCGGCGAGCTTGCGCTTCCAGTCCCAATCTTCAAATGACATCTGCTTCGGACGATCGGCGTGGATCCATAGAGCCCGAACTGCCTTGGAGAAGATCGGATGCGCAGCTACTCCTTGGCACGCCTCGAGACTCTCCCGATTCATGAAGACGTCTTGCTCAGCGAAGAGATGCGCATCCGCAACCCGCCGAAGTGCCCGACTGGTCAGCCGTAGGCTCTTGATCTCCAAAGTTCCGCAGCCCTCCTCGCAGATGAGATCGAGGAGTTCGGTTGGGAGGTCGTCCATGGCGGATCAGATTCAGGCCTCGGCCTCGGGCAATGACTTGACGAATATTGACGGCAGGGTGTAGGGATGGACTGGAGACGGCTGAAGGGAGCAGCAGTGATGTGAAGACAGTTCCTGTGGTAAGCAGATGTCATGACAGCTGGACTTGATCAGCAATGAAGTTGTGTCGTTTTTGGTGGGTGGCCGTTTGATGGTGGAGGAAAGACCCATTGACACACAATCGCGTGCACTGCCGGCTGTTCTCGCCCCTGTCCTGCCAAGTTCCTATTCTCTCCGGACCGTTTCCGTTGCATCTCTCTGAAACTTGACGACTGAGGTAGACAGATCGCAGTCGACAGATCAAGACAAAGAGGGAAGCAGAGAGCGTAGCTAGGTCGGGACAAGGCGCAGCATAGGGTTATGTACGATCAATTTCAGCTCACGACACGTACGACCATAGATAGATGAAAAAATTGGGGAATCCGTAGTGTTGTACGTTGATTTTTGCTCCTCAACGAGGGGTCAACTTTTGAGATGCAGTTGGGCAGTGAATCGGTGAAGGGCTGCTCAAAGACAAACTCCTTCGTTTTGTCTCGGCTCGTTCGAATGTCTCCTCGAATGTCTCCTCAGTTGTTTCTGAAGAGAACTTGTGTAAGCTTTCGAGCGCTTTGCGTGCCTCAGGCATTCACAAGGTGAGCGGATCATCGACATCTCGAGCGACTCGCAACATCTTTCCTCCTCCACACCACAATAATGGCAGACGACACTCGGCAGCAGCAAACGAAAGAAGATCTCAGCCGCGAGGCTCTGACCGTGGATCCCTCCAACAAAGCCTTCACCGGATCGCAATGGAACGAAGGATCCAAGCCGCAGACATTCAAACCTCCCGAAAATGCCAACCTCATGGCCGGTGGAACACAGCACACTGCGGGAGGTCAAGTGCCTGAAGTCACATTCATGAATGCTCTACAAGTCGGCGCGCCTGTGACGGAGATCCACAAGAGGCCTTGCGTGCGGGATGCGTTGATGACGGGAATGGCTGTTGGCTTTGCGCTGGGCGGTATACGGTTCATATTCAGAGGTGAGGAAGGCGATGTGAGAATGGCATGCTACGGGACTGACAAGCTATGCAGCACCGGTCTTCAAGGCTTGCAACTGGGCGGTCGGTGGATTCGTCGTTTCGTCGGGTGGACAATACCAATACTGCCTGTATCGTCGTCAGGCGGAGAAGGAGGGTATGACTCGAGCTATGGAGATTTTGAATCGTAAAGAGATGGAGAAGAAGGCGAGGGAGCAGAGAAAGGAGCAGTTGAGGAAGGAGAGACGCGAGACCAAGGATCAAGAGCAGGATGCAAAGTTGGCGGCGCTGAAGGAGAAGTCTGAGGGTGGTGGGAAGCCTTGGTACAAAGTCTGGTGAGACATTGATGATACCTCCATCTCCCGACGAGCCTGGCCCGCGCTGTACTGTGAGGCGGCCGCGATGCGGAGCGGGACGTGGCTAATGGTTGCCGGCTGATCTCATCGCACATGTTCGCCAACAACGGCGGACCTGCTGTGCTGAATGTCGAGAGGCGATTGTCTTCACGAGCTTCAAGAGCAAGTGCCAGGGAGATCCTCTTCGAGTCTGTGGAAGAAGACTTGAGAGAGAGCTTGGTCGCCTTGGTTCTCACCTCGACTTCCATACAACACGCGGATCCAGCGCCTGTCAAATGCTATCACACTGTACAAATACATATTCCAAGCTCGACGCGAAGGCCAAAGGCTCTTGAGGCAACTCTCAGCTCGAAGTAGTACTCATCAAAGTCATGGTCCTCCAGGTCGTGCAATGTGAGGATCCTGACCCGTTCAGGCACTTCCATGGTCTTTCTGCAGCGGCTCCAGCTTCTCAATACCTCAAGGTATTCCCTGGCAGATCGCTCCCGTCGAGCCGGACCGCGAGTCCACCCACATACATGATGCAGCCAGCCCGGCCAGCGCTTGGCGGGGTGTGTGGACCTGAAAATCGGCGGCTTCGGGAGGGCGGGAAGTCCCATCTCGAACTTCCAAAGTTCCACGAATTCCACACCTCGATATCTTCTTCTTCTTCCCTTGAATCATCTCCATCTCCGCACCCTTTGTCCTCTCAGCCGACTGCTCTGCTGTCAAGCCTTCACTGTGGTGGATTTAACTATTCAACCTCAGTCACAAGCGATCAGCCAACGCTTTCTCCCGTCACCAAAACCCTCCCCGATTCACCGCCGTCATCGTTAGAGCCGCTCGACACCCATTCACCAGAACAAAGGATCGCCATACATAAAGACCGCCAGACCGTGACGAAGCGTCTTCGGTGCACCATACCGATACAACACCTACCACGCCATGTCTCAGCCAACGCAATTCGCGTGTACGTTGGCCATGTCCTCGCCAGCACTGCTTCAAAAAGCTAACAACCTCGCAGACCGCACGTCCAAGAACGTGGGTGTATTCGATGCTGCGCCAGTGTACGAAAACCTCCCAGGTTTCCAACTTCCCGAAGGCAATCTGCGCTGCTGCGTGTACTCTCCCGACGGACGCTTCTTCGCTTGGGCCTCACCGGAAAAGGTCACCGTGATTGACGCATCAGTTGGACATGTCGTCACCGAACTTCCCGCAGAACACGTCTACGAGCTTGGATTCTCTCCCGCTGGCACCTACATCATTACCTGGCAACGGCCGACGAAGGATGAGAACGGCGATACCACTAAAAACTTGAAGGTCTGGCGCACAATTGACGACAATGCTGGCGAGGATGGAGAAAGAGCAGTGGTTGGCAAGTTTGTCCAGAAGGCCCAGACCGGCTGGAATCTACAGTACACATCCGACGAGAAGCTTTGCGCGCGTCGCGTGAACAATGAGGTGCAGATCTACGAGAGCAAGGATCTAGGGACGGTGTGGAACAAGCTGCGTGTGGAGGGTGTTGCGGACTTTGCGCTGTCTCCGGGCAAGACACATTCGCTTGCTGTCTTCGTTCCCGAGCACAAGGGTCAGCCTGCTGCGGTCAAGATCTTCAACGTGCCGCAATTCACCTCACCTGTCTCCCAGAAGACCTTCTTCAAGGGCGACAAGGTGCAGCTGAAGTGGAATGACCTTGGAACTAGTTTGATCGTTCTGGCGCAGACAGAGGTTGACAAGAGTAACAAGAGTTACTACGGCGAGACGAACATGTACCTGCTCAGCGCGAATGGCGGATTCGATTCGCGCGTGCAGCTGGACAAGGAAGGTCCCATTCACGATGTGTCCTGGTCGCCCAACTCGAAGGAGTTCGGAGTGGTGTATGGATACATGCCGGCGAAGACGACCATCTTCAACACGCGCGCCATCCCGCAGCACAGCTTCAACCTTGGCCCTCGCAACACCATCATCTTCTCTCCCCACGGCCGTTTCGTCATTGTTGCCGGGTTTGGAAATTTGGCCGGAACGATGGACATTTACGACTTGGAGAAGAATTATGAAAAGGTGGCCACGATTGAAGGCAGCAACACTTCCCTCTGCGAGTGGAGTCCGGATGGCAAGCACATTCTTACGGCCACCACCAGCCCTCGTCTTCGCGTGGACAACGGCATCCGGATCTGGCACGTGGGAGGTGGCTTGATGTACAACCAGGATATGCACGAGCTGTATCACGTTGTCTGGCGTCCGCAGTCTGCTGATCAACATCCGCTTGACAATCCAGTGCAGTCCGTTCCCACCCCACACGCCTCGGCCATGGACTTTCTTGGTAAAATCAAGACTCCGTCCAAGCCTGCGGGTGCTTACCGCCCGCCTGGCGCCCGCGGAACTGCAACACCTCTTGCCTTCAAGCGTGAAGATGAAGGCGGCGCCGCTTTTATTCGCGAGATGATGTCTGGCAAGGCACCTGAGCCTAACACATTCGGGCCACGCCAGCCGCGTCGTCGCGAGGTTCCCGGCGCGGAGCCCGTCGACGAATCAAAGTTGGCGCCGGGTGCGGCGCCCGGAGGCGGTGTTAGTCTCACCGCCGACGGCGACGAGAATTTGAGCAAGGCAGCTTTGAAGAACAAGAAGAAGCGCGAGGCGAAGAAGGCCAAGGAGGCAGAGGCCAAGGCAAACGGACTCACCGCGCCAGCACAAAACGGTGAAGCAGACAAATCACCCGAGCGCAAAGATCGCAATTCCCGACCAGCCAGCAACCAGAACTCACGTCCACAGTCGCGGAGACGCGATGGTCCACCAGCACCCGCGGCCATCAACACGAACCAGCCTGCACCAGCCAAATCCAACGGCACTCCAGCACAGCCTCAGAAGGCTCCCGAGCTCGAGGTCACCAGTCCCGGCGCCGGCTCGCCTCACGAGAAGAAGATCCGGTCGTTGCTGAAAAAGCTCCGAGCTATTGATGATTTGAAGATGCGTCAGGCCGGTGGGGAGAAGCTGGAGGGTACGCAGGTGCTGAAGATTGGCACGGAGGAGCAGGTGAGGAAGGAGTTGAGGCAGTGCGGTTATACTGGCGACGAGATGTGATGACGTCGTGCGGATGGTGTGTTGTCAACGTATAACAAAAATCTCACATTCGTGACCAACGTCGCTGGGTGTCTCTGTCTCGTGTCTTTGAAGAGTAAAGGTGTGCATGTGCTTGCTGTTCGGTTGAGAGCTTTGACTGCGTGGTTCTTGCCTCACCTCACTTCACTCCCCTGAACCGAGCTCATTCATTATCGGTATCCTCCCAACGAGGTATCATCCTATTAGCTCGCAATACAATCCATAGCTACCTCTTCGAATTTCCTCTTATCAGTACCTATAGTAAACGGGATATCCGTGCCAATCACTGGCTGGATGTTCCGTCAACATCACACCTTAGGGTTACTCGCTAGGGTTGCATATCACACGCACAAAAAAAGAACAACAAACTCCACCACCCATCACCCGACAAGACCTCTACGCAAATCAGACCATTCCACGGAAAAGCAAAGGAATAAAAGGTAGTATCAACTTCCCGATGAAACTTATCCATTATGCAACTAATAATCTATCTTGTCAAAAAGGGAAAAAAACCCCCCATCGCTAAACCCCACTAATCTCCCTCAGCTCTCATTCCCGCCAAAACCTCCTCACGAATTGCTCAAACCCCTCTTTATACGAAGGTGGAGGTGGAGGGGGAGCGTACGACGGCGGGGTGGTGGGAGCGGAGGATGGAGGCGCTGTTGTTGTTGTTGTTGAGGGGCTGATTATTGGTGCGCCGGAGAAGATGTTTGAGGGCTGTGCTGTTGTGGTTTTTGAGGTTGTGGGGGAGGGGAAAGATGGGGGTGGCTTTATTGTTGTTGTTGTGGGGCGGGGGGAGGGAGTGGGGAAGCGGGCTGTGGATTGGGTGGTGGTGGAGCGGGTGGTTGATCGGGTAGTTGATCGTGGTGATGTTGTGGAGGGAGTTGTGGATCTTGTCGTCGAAGGGGTGGTGGATGGCGTGGTTGATCTTGTGGTCGATCTTGTGGTCGATCTTGTTGTGGAACTTGATGATGATGGCAGTCTTGATGATGTCGCTGTGGATTGGGTCGTAGATCGAGTCGTTGAACGAGTTGTTGAAGATGCCGTCGATGAGGACCTCGACGTGCTGGACGAAGATGGAAGCGCCTGACCTGCCAGTAGAACTTTGAAGCCAGAGAGAAAGCCGTCATTGGCATATGCCTGCGAGGCATCCCAAGCCATGATACCGCCAAAACTGGAGAACTTCTTGCTGTACTCGACCACAGGCTTCAAAGCTGCGATACTGAGGTAGCCTGAGCCAGCGGCCGATGGACCGGCCGGAACACCAATAAAGACCTTGACGTTCGGGTTCGCGGAGCCGTTGACGGCCCATCTGTTCCAGGTGTCGAAGTTGTAGTTCCATTGTGTGGCGGCGCCCGGGATGAAAGACTGAATTCCGCAATAGTTGTTGTAAAATCCGATTCAGGTTAGCATAGCACTTTTTCGCACATCGTCAATATTACTGACTGAACAAAGACAGCATCAAATTCCACACCACCGTTGAGCATGGCGTCGTTGTTGACATCTGGGTACGGATACTGCGGAGCCGCGGTGAGGTAGAATTGCCTATCAAGCTTGGTATCCGAGTTGGCAGCGTTCATCAACGCACGGAGACGCTTCGCAAAGGGAACGAAGTTTTGAGTAGGAGCTTCGATGTCTAGATCGAAACCGTCGACTGTCGCACCGTGGAAGGGCCTCAAGAGTGTCGCAGCAGTTCCTTGCTCGGGCTCATCTTCCAGGCCACCGTCGCTGGTGATTGGCGAGGTAGCCTCGGAGCTTCCCGCGTTGTCAGTTGCAGTTCCATCAATGTTGAGGTTGCGAATGAATCCCTGGTCTCGGATGCTCTCGGTACGTGTCTCGAAATTTGTCTCGATACCGACGTGCGTCGTTCGGAAGGTGTACGTCACCAGTGTCATGCCACTCGGAGCCGTGGCCGGGGGTGATGGGGGATTGCTGCTCGTGATTGGAGCTCTGCTGCTGGTCGTTTCAATTCTGCTAGAGGTCGAAGGAACTCTGCTCGGTGGTGATGGGGAAGAGGCAGTAGGCATACCGGGATAGAGGGTTCCTGTTGCGTGAGGGATCCGGATGATCTCGAAGATGGAACACTCTGGGTGGAAGATCTGGATGAGGACTTCGAGGAGGATGGAGTGATCTGCCGGCTCGATGTGCTGGAGGATCGAGAAGACGAGGTTGGGAAGACTCCAGGGATGAACGGGTCTAACTGCGTCACAGCGGCCGCTCCTGCTGCAGGGTCGGTCGAGACCGCTTCGCCCTCGACTCCCTCCGTGTATGGGACTGCGCTTTGACTAGCCAATTGCCAAGCGGTGCTCGCGTTCAGTGCCAGACCGGTCATGGACGGCAGGATCGGGGCAGCGTTGGTGTCGAGTGACGAAAGATCCGCTGATGTGTTCGCCGACAGACCTCTTCCCAAGATAGTCGCCGTAGATACGTTCCCGAGGCCAAAGGTTGAAGTCATCATCGGCTCCAGCATGGCGGTTCCGTCCGGTTGTGTTGTATCCCAGCAGCATTGGTGCCAGGCGGTCCAAACATGTCCCAGATCAGATTGGCCATGTTGACAGCCGCCTGCTCGGTCTTGAAGCCTCCTTCGGTGTATGTCGCACCGCCGATGGACAGGAGAATGGTCTTCTTGTATTGATCCTGACAGGTTTGGATGTCCTTGCCTATTTGTGGACAGTCAAGGAGCTGAGTTCCAGGAAAGGTCCCGCAACTGTTGCCGCTGTTTGCAAAGTTGACCACAGGTACGCCGCCTTGTCCGCTCGACATCTGGAGTAAGAAGGAGATGGGAATGATATCGATGTCCGTGTTGGCGCAGTAGGTCGCAAGAGACTGTTGTGCTTGGCTGCCCGACGATCCGAACGAGTTCTGTCCCCAATAGATCGCCACCTTGTTTGTCGACCCAAAGGCATTCGCACTGGCATGTGTGGCGAGCAAGCCAACAGCGGCCGCCTTGCTCTTTAGCCGTCGGGCCGGCACGTTGATGCTTGTATTTCAACCCACAGCGTTGAAGGAATGTTTCGCAGGTAAGATGATTCGATGTTCAGTGGAAATGGAAATGAATGGAGATGATGTTTTGATAGCGAAAGTGGGAGTCAGTGGTCATCAAACGACGAGCCACGAGATGAGCGCATGCTCAGCGTTTTGTCTTTCAACGCATACACTGCTATCACAGAGACTCGCCGTCGTGCGTAGGCATGACAACTGTTGCTGGACTTCTGCTTTAACGGCGCTCGCTGTATTCCGGAACTCTTGGTCACCGTCGGCCACGAGGCGTTCGGTCGGTGCTTAGTGCCGGACCGTTGATGCAAGGTGGTGGAAGAAAACGTGGCATTGCGGCTCTCCGTGGTTCTTCTGAGATCCGACAGCGTGCCTCCATTCAGCTTGCCATACCTGTTTCCGATGAGACCAGGCCAATTTGAAGACCTTCAGTCGTCCGATCGTTCCTGAGGCTCCATTCTTCCATGGGTGATTCGAGATTCTTTTCCATGCTTCTTGAGACGGGAGCAATGCAGCGATGCCGAAGGTGCAAGCTCAACGGCTGCTTAGCGGCAATACGGCCGTTGCAACGCTGCATCGAGGCGCCCGTTGAAAACGTACGTGGCCGAAGGAACAACTTGTCTTCTCTTCGGGTAGTCATATGGATTACCTGCTGTGAATTAATATCGTCGTGGTCTGGAGGGGGAGGCATCTTCCATGCCGTCGCGCTGATCAAGGAGGGTCTGATCCGGCGATTCTCTCGAGTGTCGCTTGTCAATGTTGTCGGTGATGAAGGTATAGTAGTAGCATCGACATCTCTCTGTAGCGGAGATGTGCTCTCTCTTCATAGTCACGCGGCTGTAATTCTGCTTTGATGAGGATTGTTGATGTTCAGTCGACGTTGCTCGGAAGACGAGGAAGACTTCTGTCCGGCAAAATGTGTGCCTCAGGCAGAATATCTCAATCCTCTTGAACTTCGCATGGCAAAACCACAAGAAAGTCTGTCTTCATCGACTTCATCTGTCTGTCTAGTCTTTATCGACTTCATCAAAACTCCGTCTTCATGTCACGAACCTGACTGTCATCCCAGAAAAGACATGGCTTCCTCAACCCAGCCGCCTGAAGGTGTCCACCACTACGAATCCACCGAAGAACTTCCCTCGGAAATTGCCAAGTACTGGCATCAGCGCCACAACATCTTCTCCAAATACGACCAAGGCATCTGGCTGACCGATGATGCGTGGTTTGGCGTCACTCCCGAGCCGATAGCCAAGTATCCTCAATCGCCCGCCCTGATCCTCGTGAACCCCAATCTGACTTATCTTACAGCAAAATCGCCGAGCAAATCGCAACAGCACCGGCCTCGAAAACCATCCTCATCGACGCATTCGCCGGAGCAGGCGGCAATGTCATCGCTTTCGCTTTGTCCGGCCGCTGGAAGCAGATCTTTGCTGTGGAGAAAGATCCGAAGACTCTTGCATGCGCCAAGCACAATGCGGAGGTCTACGGCGTGGCGAAGAAAATCTGGTGGATTGAGGGCGATGTGTTTGATGTCTTGAAGAACCATCTCAAGGCGACGGGGAAGAATGCCGTGCTCTTCGCGAGTCCACCATGGGGAGGTGAGTACATGCACAAGTCGTATGCGCCGGCAACAATAATACTAACGACAAGCAGGACCCTCATACACCGACTGGGACGTTTTTGATCTCTCGTACATGGAGCCTTACAACCTTCAGCACCTCTACGATGCATATTCAAAGGTCACCAATGACTTTGTGCTGTATCTTCCTCGAACCTCGGACGTCAGACAATTGGTCAAGCTCCACAAGAATGACGAGGAAAAGCTCAAGGTCATCCACTACTGTATGCATGGCTCGAGTAAGGCATTGTGTGTGTTCTATGGATCGTTCCAGATGGACGAGGAGTGATGGAGAGTGTGCATTGACTGGATTAATTGATGGTCACCCCTCGCCCACTGACTCCAGCCATGAGAATGTGGTTTGGGAGAAGTCGTGGTATGCTCCGGCAAGGCGAAGGAACAACCAGAGCGGACCATATCTCGGCTGGGAGGATTGTAGAGGATCACGATTGGCTTCGTACGATCGAAGTCTTCCATGGCAATTCCAGGCCGGCGAAGATCCATGCGACACATGCGCAAGGGCCACACACTATGGCGATGAAGGCATTTCGTGCTGAAACGCGGAAAAGATCGGTCCTTCTCAAAAGGAATACGAGGGATTCACAAAGCAGCGCCTGCTGCGACGTGGACACGGAATAAGCTGTGGTGACGAGCATGCAGAGAAATGCAGAAATATTCATTGACTCCATGTCATCGCACACCGGGTATCCGCTGCTGCAAACAATCAGGTCCAGTCTTGTCACGGCTCCGCTGGCATCGGCACCCTGTGCCACGAGTTTCCCAGCAAACCTCGAAAGTTCCACGTCGCATCGAACGTCTGCGGCTGGCAATTGTACGCTTCGTCAACTGCCTTCACCACAAACTCCGCCTGCCGACCATCGGTCGGTAGCTGATCTTCCGTCCAATCAGCGTCCCAAAGCGTCCACGCCCATCGCCTCGTACCTTTGGCCTCGTCTTCCCTCAGACGAGCCTGCTGCCACGTGTTGCCTCCGTCGGCCGACACGTCAACTCGAACGATCTTCCTCCCACCTCCGGAATACGCAAAGCCTTGCAGTGATGCTTTGCCAGCTCCTTGATCATCTCTCGAGCGAACGACATTGGTGATGGCACTCTGCACCGGCATCTCCTGAATCGATTGTGCCCGATCCCAATCCTCCGGCTTCAAATCCTTCGCCCGCACATTCGGTCCGAAACATTTGTAGTCTCGACTGTGCCAATTGCTCTGGGACTCCTCCCCGCTGATGCGTACCTTGCCGACCCACTTGACGCTGCGAGTCGCCACGCTTCCCGGTACGATTGCTCGAAGCGGACCGCCGTGGTCGCGGGTCATGGGTTCGCCGTTCATTTCCCAGGCGAGCAGGACGTCGGAGGTGGGATTGAGAGCGGTCTGGATGGGGATGGACTGCTCATAGGTGTCGCTGGGTGCGCAGAAGTGGACGTGTTTGTCGGCGTCTGCATCATCTGGGCTTGATGCGCATGCATTGTCGACATCGTAGCCAGAGTCGAGCAGTACGTCGCGGAGTAAGACTCCCGTGAACTCTGCTGTGCCGATGGCGCCAACGTCCCATTGCAGGCCGGAAGTCTTGCCGTTGATGCTGGCTTGGCTCATGTGGCTTCTGCGATTGCCGGCACATTGCAGCGTCGCGGTGATGGTGTGCTGTCGAAACTTCTTCTTGAGGTCTTCGATTGAAAATGATTTTTCTTCGCCGTCGGATAGCTCGATGTTGAGCTTGTGGTCATTCTCGTTGATATCTGGAACCCAAAGATGATTACGGACGAAGAACAGTCGGATCGGAGTGATGAAGTCGTTGAGAAGACTGCTCGGTGTTTCCGCATTGCATGGCTTTGCAGTCTGGATGATCAAGCGTGGGTCCCTTTCAGGGTCGTTCTTGAACGGATCAATGATACAATCATCCTCGAGGCCATTGACGGAACACCAATCGACCTCTCCTGCGTCGGTGAGATCCCGCTCGTCGACATCGCCGATGTGGTAGCCATCCAGAATGCTCCTCACTTCCGGCTTGTCGTGGATACTGAACAGCTTCCAATACGGATCGATGGTGCTGCCACAAGCTCGCAAGATGACTTCACCGCCGGGATGACTCTCAACAAAGTCGGTAATGTCGTAGACCGCGTTCCCACGGATGACCCATTTCCGCTCAGCATTACGATCATGTTGGACGACCTCAGCGAGGCGAAATGTCGGTGAGTCTGTGAAGGCCACAAAGTCAGCCAAAGATCAACGCAAATTACGACTGAACAAAACTCACCGTGGACACCATCGATCTTGACATCACCGTCATCATCATGAACGGCATGTTCTTGCACCCACGACACAACCGGAGCAGCCAACACCGCCACCGCCGAAACGCCCACCAACACGCCCACGACGCCCGCAGCATTACTCCGTTGTGGTTGTCCTCCTCCCCTCGCACCCTGGTGCTGCTGCCAGGTACTATTCCTCCTCACACCATGCCAATCAAACGCATATTCCCTCCCATTCACCCGACTCTTCAAAAAAACCCCATTCCCATCCCTCCCAACCTCGCTCTTTCTCCCGACAAACTGCGACGACGACGACGAAGACACACCGGCCCTCGGAAACCCCTTCGGCACCCCTCGAAACTTCGGAATGCCTTCCACCACCCGACTCGGGATGCCGAAGACGTGTTGATGCCGAAAGAGAGGCATTTTGGACCCGATGGGGGAATTTTTGAGAGGTGGTAGAGCCAGTCAGTGAGCGAGGAAATGGCGTGCTCGAAGCCAAAGTGGGGGGGAAGCGAGTTCGTTTTGGGAGACGGACGGCTTCGGCTGGGTGTGCCGACTCTTCAGTCGCCGTCCGATGGGCCGATGGGTGGTCGCTGATGCTTGCGCTGCACAATCACGTTGACTGGTTGGGTAGACGCAAGGCGTGGGGGTGCTGGGGATGTGATTCATTCGCCGATGATAGCCGCTCAAGTATGTTCGCTCGTGAGTCGTCTGACCACATCGATCGGGACGTCGGGTTGGAATGAGTCTCTTTGTTAGAACTATCGTGTGTTTGAACGTAGTTGGATCGAGAGGTATATATCCTTTTCTACTCATACGTGTCGACGGAGCGTCGCAAAGACAGGTCGGACGGATCATCTCTTTCCGATTGATTGGACATAGAGGACCAGCATGAATTTGATTAAATGCTCACCACCGTGATGAGCGCGGGACAGTCGGGAAGAATCGGGCTAGTATAGAGTAGGTACGACGTAAATGCTTTCTGATCATTCGAACATATTGATCGCCGGCATCGTATCACTTCGACCACACTTATCGGTCGTTTTGGCCAGCTCATGATATCACGCGAGCGGGTCTGGGAGATGATAGACGGAGCTCTCAACAGCATCGCATGCCCGATTACGCTCCCTTGGAGGGGAAAGTGCAGCACAAGGCTCGAGCAAGAAAGACAAGACTGCGTGGACATGCATAGTTCTAGTTCTACGGGGAAGTAGTTGCTTACCTCGATCAACTCATCATTCAAGTCAATGGCCTACTCGACAAATTCCTCAACTTCTACATCGTCCCGGAAACACAGCTCTCGTCTCCTCACCCGCGGCGGCGGACGAGAGACACCTTCACGCTTCTTGTTAATTCAGACTTTCGTCGTTGCAGCGTGAAGTGTGAAATTTGGCGGTCGTGGCGTTGGAGATATGGAGTGGAAATATGAGAGTCGACGTGAGGGTAAGGGAGTGTTGATGGAATTCGAGGCAAGCGTCGATCAAGTCAACGAAGCCGTTTGTCTGTGTGTATAAGCACGGTCCTGTGGGAGGTAGGATGGGGAACCGTCTGTGACATCCACCTCACTGATCCGGCCCCATCTCAATCCCAGCAATCAAGTCCCCTCCTAACCTGACCACCTCCGCCAGCACCGCCTCGCGGTTCACCTCCGCCATCACTACGTCCTCTTTACCCTCCTCCTCACTCTCCTCCACCACTGGGATCGTACTGATCGCCAAATTCACCTTCCACCCTCTCTTCGCCGTGGACACCGGATTCCACAACCCCGCAATCACATCCTTTCCTCTGAACTCTCCGTGGAAGAACAGAATCGCATCCCCATACACTGCCTCCAGATCGGCGAGATACTCTTTCATCGGTTCAAACCCAACAAGAGAACCATCGTGTTCATCCTCCATTTCCAAATTCTTGAATCCTTGCCCGCGCCGTGCTTTCGACCCACTCCTGCTATCTTTCATTCGCAGCACGAAGTCAAAGTCGCCGAGCGGGCTTTCGAATAACGCCTGCGGGACTAAATCCAACCCTTTGGCCATGACTTCTTGACAAGCTGCCCGAGCCAGAACGGACATCCTCCCCGCCACGACTTTCGCTGGTCGTCCACCATCTGTCCACGTCGTGCCTTCATGGTCGAGATTCGAAGCGACAAACAGCGCGACGCGTGTCATGGCGGGGTCGAGGTGTTGGCGCCAAGCGGTGAAATTGGCGGTGATGGTGGAGAGAGAGGAGGGGTTGAGAGTGTTGTCGCCTGCGGTCCCGGTTCCTCCACTGCTCTTACTACCCGCGCTGAGGTCGACGATCAGAGGTTCCGCACGCCAGTCCCACCTCGACAACCAGAAGAGAGTACGGAGGAATCCCGTCTGCACGCTGGATGGCGCGGTCCAAGGAGCGGGATGGGTAAAAGTTCTCACGACGAAGAGCTCGATGATTTCCTCCGGGATGTGGTTGGAGAGTAAGTGGGAGGAGACCCATTGTTTCGTGAGTCGAATCGCGCCGCTCAATGCCGGGAAGCGGGTACTCAGGCGGATGAGGGCTTGCGTCTGCGCGGGACGGTGGATGTAGTCTCGCTTATACTTTGCGAGACCGATGGCTGCCAGTTCGCGGGTCTTGGGATCAGTGGATTTGTCCTTGAGGCTGCGTTCGAGAAGGGTTTGTTCGCGGTCGTGGTATATTCGGAGGCGGAAAGAGGTGGTGGGATCGTAGGATACGTCGAGGAAGCCTTGATTGAGGGTGGGGTGGTTGTCATTTTCGAGACCGATGCGGCAGGCTACTGAGTCGACGGTGTCTTGGAGCATGTGGGAGATCATCAAGAGGAAGGCAATTTTGGTGCGTTGAATGGCGACGAGGTCATCGGGCCATCGTCCGGAGCCTTCAAACTGGATAGTGACATTCGCAGGGACGGCGCGGTGGCTGAGCTTTCCGGTCGTAGGTGGCAGAATCGAGGAAGAGCAGAGTTGGGAGTCGGCGGGCATGATCTGTCGGATAGAAAGTGGCAAGTCGCGGAGATCGCGCAGGTCATTCTCGAACTGTCGATATCGCTCCACAAAGGGGGTGAAGAGAGCGTTGTCCGTGCCTCCGCGGAGCTGTTTGTTGAAGCCATCGCCGAAGAGCTTGACATCCTCCACAATGGGCATGTCGAAATGGCGATTGAGCAGGTAGCGGATGATCTGTTCGAGAACGGACTGTCCACTCTCTGATGGCGACCAGATCAGACTCTCCAAGATGCTGCCATCTTTGAAGCGACGCAGTTCGGACTTGTCGCCCCAGAACTTCCGGAAGGCGGCTGCCTCTACTTTGTTCTCTGCAGGTGGACCGTGGTCGACCGCACGCTTGACATGATCTTGGTTCACGGCGAGTCCAATGTTGATGTTGCTTTTAGACGCCGGTCGTGATGACCCGAGTGCCCAGGATGGTGTGGCTTGTCGAGTGATGCAGATCTGGTTGACGCGATTGCCGAGACCTTGCTTAAGAACGTCGTACAACTTGGATATCTGGTGGTGCTGGGCTGATGTGGAGCTCGCACCAAGGACCAATCGCTCAGGTATCTGCACGATATAATCGAAGCGGAACGCAGGTTCGTGGACGCGGAGGATGAATGTGGCGTCGAAACCGTCGTTGAGTTGATCTCCAAGTGCGATCAACGTAGACTTCGCCTCATGACGAAGTAGTCTGTACGACCACTGTGCGACTTTGTAGAGCACATTGTGGCCCCTGCTTACATCCCACAAGATGGGCGTTCCGTCGGCGAGTGGAGTATGAGTATCAGCATCTTGTCCAACACAGAGTGGATGCTTGGCAAAGTCTTTCATGGCCAAGAGTTGCAGCGTAGCCTTGAAAAGCTGGTAGCTACTGTAGCCTGGACTGAACATGGGCTTACCCTGAGGTCCACCTCCTTGCAGACCCAATGCCATCAAAGCGTTCCACTCAAAGTTGCCGAAACCGCCGGCTTCGATTGATGGACCCATGTTCCGTTGTCGAAGCCATGTGCTGCCCAGAAGACATGCTTCTGTGAATGCTTCACAGCTCTTTCCAGCGCCGTGTAGAAGCTTGAGATATTCGGTAATGATCATGTCGGAACGGAGGGAAGAGTTGTAGAATGGGGTTGAAGCGGCAACCTCATGATCTGCACTGCGGACGCAGTTCTTATCCAGACGCAATTTTGTTGGCGGAAATTGGTCAGCTGCAGTTCCAGCGATGATGTTGATCCGCCACTTCGGTGCAGGAGCAGGGGATGTTGCCTCCACAGCAGGCTCGACCACCACAATAGGCTTCAACACGTCTCCGCGGAAGAGGGCGAATCTCGTGGTGTATTCCGACTTGTGCGCCTTTTTCAATCCTGCTGCGATGCATGCCAGGTAGTACGCTCTCTTGTAAAAGTATCGATGGTTCAAAAAGTCCTTCTCTTCCAGTAATGATCCCGGAATCACAACGACCATGTCAATCTCCAAGACCGGCCGCAGTCTGCTCGCGGTCTTCAATGCAAAGCTGCCCACGACGTTGATGTTGGCAGGCTTCTCGTAGGCGAACTTGAATTTGGCATCTTTCGCAGGGCGTGGGTCGGGAAATGGGACGGCGACTTTGGTTCGGAGGAGATCGGTCTCGGCTTCGACGACTGTGAAGGGGCCTCTCGGTGGGATCTGTTCGATGGTCTGCTTGAGCTGACGCAATGCCGACTCTGCCAGTTTCTCCTTCTTGCCGTGCTTTGGGCGGGTCTGGCTGAGGAGTTCGTCGAGCTGTAGCTTGAAAACATTCGACTTGAAGGTCCCGCTCGTGTATGCGCTGGCGGCGGCTTGTGCGGAGGCCGTGGTCGTCTTCCGTGGCGCTGCTGGTTTGGCGACTTTCGTGGGCATGCTCTGGCTGGTGGGCGCCTCATCCTCCTCCTGTTCGCTCACATCCTCCGCGCTGTCGTCGTCGTCGTCGTCGTCGAAGGATGCGAAGGAAGCATCATCTTCTGTCTCGTCCGAAGAGATATGTTCCGTCTTCCTCCTCTTGCTCACGGGTTGTGCCATTTTCTCAAAGTGATGTCGAAGTGAATTCAGTAAAAGGCAGATTGATCTTCTCGACGAAAAGACAAAAGACCTTTACACAGTTCAGTTCAGTTCAGTTCAGCCACAGGTTACGGAGGCGGAACGGTCCTCTCCGGGGACGGGAAGAACCCTGAAGAAGAAGAATCAGCCCCAAGGGCCCAAAGCCCGATGATCGGAGGGGAGCGGCGTGCCGATCTCATCAAATTTTGGACGGGAGACAATAATATCTATCATCAAATGACTGACCGACCGACTGACTTCACTTACTTCGACCAAACAAACAAACAAACAAATACATCAGATTCCTTCCCACTCGTTTCATCAATATCATCAGGTCAGAATCAATCAATCCCTGCCTCCATCCTTACAGCTTTGACACGCGACATTCAATACTGGATTGAAAGCTGCTTCCATCAAAACATGTCTCTCGCCTTCAACGACACCTTGGGTGATCCCATTCCCGCCGACACACCGCATGTGAGTTGTTGATGTCTTCACGGGAAAGTCTTATTCCGCGACGACCATTCACTAATCCATGTCAGGCAGGCCGTCAGCGTATCTCTTCCAACATGGAAGGCCAACGTCGGTTACGAAGAAGGCGAGAGTTGGGTGGTCGACAAGATGCAGACGGGATATCCACGGTAGGTAGATGTCTCGCTCGACTTCCAGCACATCCTCGGAGGCCATGCTGACGCTTGCCTCATAGATTCTTCATACACAAGTCAATACAAAAGCTGGCTGCCACCATTGTCGCTGCTCATGGATCATCCGACACTGAACAGGCCATGCTTCTGCCATCACCACGCTGTGCCGCCCGATGTGTGGACTTCATCCGGAAATACAGTCCCAAATCGGTCGACACTTCTCGTGTTCGGGTTCTGAACTTGATTCCACATCCTGAAAAGCTGCCACCCGCAGATGGCAAGAAGATTCTGCCGCGCGTCTCCGCCGTCATCTATCCCGAGGAGTCCTGGCCAGCTGCCAAATCCTTCTGGCAGCACTCAGGAGAGGGCATCTCCAGCCGACGAGCGGAATTCTGTCAACGGGCACTTGATGATCACTTCCTCGTCGAACAGTCCTCGGTCTCGCAACCCTCCATGCCTCGTGTGGCAAAGGGTCCACGACGATACCAGAAGCAAACATCCGTCGACATCACTCCCGCCAATGGCACTTCGCACGATGGCCCTTCAACTACAAACGGCGATGGTCTACAAGACACGACCGAGTTTGTCGAAGCTCGCTTTGGACGAAATCTCGACACAACCTTTGCCGCTCAAGCCAAACTCGCCATTCGCAAACGCATCGCCGGTTCCCTCACCACCGATGTCGATCTCCCAGAATCCCTAGACGAGCCCTCCGATCTGGTTAGAAGCCGAACGCGAGACCTCCCCGACTTCTCTGTCGACGATGTCTACCTCTTCTCCTGCGGCATGAACGCCATCTTCACCTCCCATCAATCCCTCATGCGCGCCCGCGGTCCCGACACCTGCATCATGTACGGCTTTCCCTACGTGGACACTCTGAAAGTGTTGGAGAAATTCGGACCAGGAGCACTCTTCTACGGCTACGGCAACGCCGACGACATCAACGCCCTTGAGAAGCGCCTCAAACGCGGCGAACGCTTCCTGGCCCTCTACTGCGAATTCCCTGGCAACCCTCTTCTCAAGTCTCCCGATCTCAAGCGTCTACGAGCCTTGGCAGACGAATACTCCTTCGCCATCGTAATCGACGAAACAATTGGCAACTTTCTCAACGTCCACGTCCTCCCCTTCGCCGACATCGTCGTCTCCTCCCTGACGAAAATCTTCTCGGGCGACAGCAACGTCATGGGTGGAGCGATGATCCTCAATCCGCAGGGGAAATTCTACTCAGCATTGAAAGACGACTTGTCCCGCGAGTACGAGGACAACCACTTTGAAGAAGACAGCATGTACCTGGAGCGGAATAGTCGAGACTTTGTCGACCGCATCAAGCGCATCAACACGAATGCGGAAGCCATCGCCGACGTGCTCCGTTCATCGAAAAAGGTCAAGACACTCAACTACCCCAAGTTCAGCGACACGAAAGAATTCTACGACGCCTGCCGTGTGACCAACGGTCCGGATGGATGGGAAGGTGGCTACGGCGGACTTCTCAGCGCCACATTTCACTCCGTCGAAGAAGCGGCCATCTTCTACGATCATCTGAACACCGCCAAGGGACCGAGTCTAGGCACGAATTTCACCCTCGGCAGTCCGTTTGTGTTGTTGGCGCATTATGGCGAACTGGACTGGGCGAAGCAGTACGGATGTGAGGTGAGTTTGGTGAGGTTCAGTGTGGGATTGGAGGATACGGGGGAGTTGGTTGAGGTGTTTGAGAGGGCTTTGAGAGCGATACCCGAGCGGACGGCTTGATGGCTTGAAGGACACGGTGTCTTGTTCGAGCATCGACCATTAGCCAACCTCACTCTAGGACCTAGTCTTGTGAACTCGTTCGCATGGCAGTCCTTGGCGCGATTTATTGGTGGCTCGGAGGCGTCGGTATCTCGTTCAACGATCGATCGTTAGCCATCGTCACTCTGGGATCGAGGTCTATATGTTCGCATGGTGTTCTTTGACGCGATTTGTTGGCAGCCCTGTCTGGTCCCGGAATCGAGGTCGATGCTTGTAGCTGGCATGGATCTCTCGTGAGGCGATGAGCCCTGCCTTGCGGAAGCCCACGTCATACTACCAACACAGCTCAAGCATTGACGTCCAGAGCTGCGCTTTGAATACCGCTTCCGTAGTTTGGTGGCTCGCAGTTACAGCCTATCTCCTGTTCAGCCCTTTAGAAGTTGGAATCCTTCGCAGAGGGATTCCAGCTTCATAGAAAGCTCGGCATCCCGTACCCGCACATCGAGTACGAGCTTTCGGACTATCGTTAAGGAGAGTAAGATCCTAGCTAGAGTTACGGCCTAGGACAACGTAAGGAGCGCATGAGAAGGAGGTAGGTTACTGCCTCAGAACTTCCAGGGCCGTTTTCGCTTTCACGTTACTACCCTGCAAACAACGCCGACGTTTCCGAACCACGGCGAGATCGGAAACCTGTTGATGCTTGAGCGTGAAGGTCAGCTGGGGCCCGTTACTATTACTAACAAAACATTAACACTAGCTAGGGCCTTGAAAAAAGCGGTGCTTTACATACGTTTCTCTTACATCTCCCTCTTCTCCCCCCCCTACTGGACTACATACGCTTATAATACGTATTATATATATACAACGATTAAGATAAGATAGTAAAAGCCGAGAAGCTACTTAATTATATAAGTTTTTAAGACTCTTAGGCCTAGAGCGATATATAGCTAATATATATCTAATATATAGAGGGGCTATAACTAGTACTAGGATACTATCGTTAAGGAGAGTAAGATTCTAGCTAGAGTTACCGCCTAGGATAATATATAATCGTCCTTATATATATCCGGAACATAGCTAATATATATTAGTAAAACTAACCTAAGATCCTAATAAAAACTAACCTAAGATCCTAATAGGAGAGCTCGTCTACTATATTATTATTAAGGGAGGAGGATTATATAAGGTAATACGAATCTAATA